>PVJO010007290.1:0-87739 GCA_004026905.1 Hystrix cristata
GAACGACAGCCTCTTACCCCATCTCATTTCTGAGTGTCATTATTATATTACTGAATTTGAAAACTATTTTCATAGAATTGCTAAAAACTCTGTGACTATTCACTTCCTCTTTTTTTAAACAACAGAATCAGCTTCTGATCAAAGTTCAAATGTTAGCTTAAGATATTATGTTTATACATATTACCTTTCTAAAAACTTAATCTGTATGTCTGTGGTGTTAGGCTAATCTCTACCTGTTCATTTCTGTTAGACAAGCTGTGTGACTAGAGAGGGTCCCTGTGAAGACCTGTGAAGGGCCTGACATCTTACTTTATTCTTGTTACTATATAATGGTCTAAAGAGTTATTAGAGAAGTTTATATTAGGGGAAACTTGGGAAAACATTCCCCACAGGTCCCTTATTGTATAGATGCTACATAAGAGACATAGAGAGAAGAGGCACAGAATAATGCTACCCGCAGTCCAGCAAGCTCGCGGGTGCCGCACTGGGCACTGGTTCTTCTTGCCACCCGCATCTTACAGAGCCGGGCCAAGTGGCACACGCAGTTTATGAAGGTCCGACCACCACCTGTCCCCCTTTTTGCCCAGGTTCTTGAGCTCCGAGAATGACCATAGCCCATTCCTGGGTGCTGCAGCCCCTCACGTGAGCCCGGAAAAACACTCACCATTTTCCCACAAACAGCCAGTACCTGGTTCATGGACAAAAGCTCTCTCCAAACCCTCAGTGGGTGCTGTGTGCTCTGACTCCAGACACATAACTGAGCCCCAGTCACCATCTCCAGCCATCTCACAACAGACAAAACCCACAACCTGAACCCGAACATTTATCCTGGCTTCCTCCCAGCTTTCTCACTTTCAGCCAAACTCCAAAAGACCCCGATCGCCTGGCTCTACATCTTCCCACGTTTTCAGATCTCAGCCGTTAAACTCCACCTGCCCTGGCCGGTTTTATTACCTCTGGCCCCTCCATACATGACCTAGATGGTCACCCCTGTCTTCTGGGCCCCATCCCTCCACTCATTCCCTCAGCGATTCCTCCAGTGTCTTCTGGCCACTCAAGCCTGACTTTGAACACACACCCACTCTCCCCTGCCCAAGCCTTCACCATCACTGTACTTCCCCTACACTCCTGGCCAACAGGTCCTGCCCAAACCCTTACAAGGCCACTATTCAACCAAAATGGGAGAGCCCCTACATGATCCTCCTTATGACCCCGTTCCTGCTGCCATCTCCACCTCTCCCTTCTTATTACCACCTTCAAATCCAAGAATGTCGGGGTTCTGGGCCTCCTCTGCTACATTAGTAGGCTTCACACAAAGTAATTACAAATTGTCTAAGAAATATATTGCAATAGTAGCCTTAGCAAACAAATCTAAGAACTTCACTCATGAACACACACACTTGCACACATAAACACCGGAAGAAGTATGTGAATATCTAAGTTCATATTGAAATTATAATGTGTGAAACATTTGGAATTGAAAGATGACTATTATTTGTCGAGGAATCCTTGAGTTAATTACTGATATTTTCTCTCACATATTCCCTGCAATACGTTCTGACAATATAAAAGATCTCAAACCCATTAGCACCCACCCAAGGTTCTGATAATTACTATTCCGATTATACATGTACATATTTAAATTTCATACAAAGTATTTTAGTTTTGTAGCTTTTAGCAGTCTTTCTAAATTTGTGCAAATACATATTTATTTGATTTTCCTCCATTTCAACAGCAAAATAGCCAGTAATATTAATTGTAAAAGAATGCTAGTTTTTGTTTGCGCTTTCTTTGAGAGTAATGCACTTTGACTAATATTGGTGAGTCCTTAAGAGCGAAGCAAAAACGGAAATTAAGCAATAATAAGCCAAAACCCTACTTAAAGTATAACAATTATTTTTAAATCAAGCTCTTTGGGGCTGGGGATTTAGCTCAGTGATTAGAGTGCTTGCCTTGTAAGCACAAGGGCCTGAGTTCGATCCCTGGCACAACCAAAAAAAAACAAAACAAAAAAAACCAAAGTAAATCAAGCTCTTTCTCTTCTTAATAACTTGGGTAATGCTTGTCAAGTATGCATTTTTTTATACCACGATAACTGTTTATACATAATTCGGAGTATCAATAGATGTCTATTTTAAATAAGTTGGTTATACTGTTGCAGATCGACTACGGTGATGTGCAGGAATCAGATCACAAGTCCTCACAAACTCCATTGTAGAAAACGCAAAGATGTCCTGAAGAATCACACTTGAAAATCACTGAAAATGACCTTTACTTATGTCAAAGCTATCAGACTTGCTTTCCATCAAATGATAACTGTGTTTCTGTGTGTGGAAGATTTTGATTTGGGATGCAGTTTTTATTGACTGAGTAATCTATATGTGTTGTAGCCTGAATAAGACATATTTAAAGTGAATTAGAGCAATTCATACTTTACCACTTTTGAGACCAACAGAATCTTATAATTTCCTCATGATACTCCAGTTTTGCCTTCACCATGTCCAGAGAGAGAGAGATGCTGAATATTGTTACCTCTCAAGAGAAATAAGCCTTTACTGATCATGTAATTTCATGCCATCTTTATAATAATATGATAAGATGGTTGTTGTTATCTCTATTATTCAAAACGAAAACATCATATAAGAGGGATACATTACACAGTGGAGAAAAGAACTACTATTTTAGTCAATAATTTCTATGAGGATATGGACTATAGGCTGGCAACATGAAGATGAATTTTTTAAGCAATGTAGGAAAGTCACTACTTTTACCATTTGGAAACTATTTTCACGATGCTAGTGTGAGAATTCTAAAACCCATTCAGAAATAGGCAAGTTGTAAAAAGAAATATGCAGTTTCTATTTTATGTTCTGTATATTATATAGATGAAATAATCTATAAAGATAAGCAGAAAAATGTCATTCATGCCTTAATGAATGAAACTAATGTTCTACTGGCATCCTAAAATAGAATGTAAAATAATCATTAGTTTACAGGGTTACAAACACACATATTAATATTTATAATAATGACCTAGAAATATTACACAATAATTATGTGCAACCTGAGCCATCAACAAAATATAATACAATGATGATATATTTTTACATTGTGATTTGATGATATTTTATTTCAATGAAATTGGATGACTTGTGAATTTGAATAATGTATAAAATATGTTGGGCAGGAACATATATCTGTTTAATATATCTAAATCGTTCATGACACTTCTGGATGTCAGTTTCTTCATCTGTTAAACAAAGATGTGAAATTAAATTATTGGCAAGTTAATTTTTATGAACATATTATTTTATGTTTGATAAATATAACAATATGTTGTTAATCAAAATATTTATTTATATAAATATTCCAAAATATTTAGGAATAAGGAGACATTTGTATGTAAATGGATGCTCCTTGAGAACATACTATTAAGTAAAATAAATCAGACACTCATGAGTACACATATAATTGTTTCTCTTATATGAGAAACTGTAAGTTTAAATAAGGACAAAGGGGTTTAATAGATATTATGTAAGAAAAAAAAGATGGTATTCAAAAGAGAGGAGAACTAGATAGGGAAAAGGAGGAGAAAGAAGGAAGGTTAAAAGAAAAATAAGATGAAAGAAAAAATAGAAAATGTAAATAAACTTGTTGCAAATAGGGAAGGGTGGGGGAATGGAAGGGAGGGGAGGGGAAGAGGAGGGAAAACCAAGATATATCATGTACAGGTACAAAATAACCATGTTGATTATGATCATTATGTATACAATGTACCAATACATGTTCTTGGTAAAAATAAAAAATAAAAAATAAAGAAGAGTCGAGTGACCCAAACTGGAAGAGAAAACAAACAAAAAGAATAAGGTTCACACACTTAAAGTCCATTAATATGTTGAAGTACATTTTATATTTAGATACTCCTAATAAGAGAAAGCAATATAATTGTCTTGTACATTAAAAAGCATGTCTGTTATGTAGTTAATCCCAGATTAGAACTATGCACATTTCACATATGTAAAATGAAAAGAATTTCTAAATAACTATTTGTTTCCAAATTAAACCAATGTTAATTTTAAAACTGGTTTATTGCAAACTTAAGGATATTTAGTGGAAATATAAAATTAAATTTAGAATAGTATAAATTATATTAATAGATAAAATTGATGGTATTTTTATTAATATGTGAATATGTAAATAAAAAATAAACCTTTGGCAATGGGGATGTAGCTCAGTTGTACAGCACCTGCCTGACATGTTTAAGACCCTGGAATTCATTCATAGAATCACAGGGGGGAAACAAACAAAACTTCTGTTTATTATTTTACATTATCGTAATATTTTATTTCGTATTCACAGTGTATTGTAGCTCTTCTAAATAGTGACTAAGGGAATGTTTTATACACTCTCTTTCACAATTTAAACATGTCTTGCAATGAATATTTCTCAGTCATCTTGAATTCTGAGTATAAAAATTAAAAGTAAATATCATAAATTAATAACTGCATTATTAAGAACAATTATAGAAATTTAAATTTCCTTGGTTTGTATTTCCTTGAATTGTTGAATATGTATAAATCAAAGATATATCTGAAAACTAATAAAAGTGAGTTTGAAATTTGATCATATTCCAAGGAGGAATATTTCATTTAAGAGTAAAGGTAAAAAGACACTATTAAAAATGGTTACATTCACTGAAAACCCCAGCAATTTATGAACATGAGCAACAGACTGACTACCGCTGAAGCCACTTCAAATAGAAGCTAACGCAGAAAAAAATAATTTCCATGTTTTTATTCCTTGGGAGTACCAATGTCCTTGTCCCTGGATTCAAGTCCCACATTCTGCCAAAAGCTGTTGCAGCCAACCATTAATGTAATGAATGTTCTCACTTGTCCACAGAGCTGCCAGTTTTTATATGATACAATAACTTTGGTCATAAAATAATCTTACATTTTTCAAACACATATATTCCTATGGGCTGACAGTGAATATAATATTCACAATGGTTTTTAATAAAAAGCATATTCTTTGTTTTGTTTGGTAGTTTTGGATAATCAAGACCATTCCCAAAGTTCTCTTTTTGTCGAGAAAAGTGCTGCCATCCACAAAGATAGATCGTATGAATCCTGATTATGGGACATCGTGCCTATTCCCCTGGGCACAGTGAGTCAGCGCACATAAACCTACAGTTCTTTCTGAGTACATGAGTTACTCTGGAACTTGGAACGGAAATGAAATCAAGCAAGCTGTATTTCTGCTGCCCTCTTGCACGGCAATGTCAAAATTCTCAGTGTTACCTAAGGGTCCTTTTTACTGACCACATGTAGCAAAAAGCAAATATGCAGGGATTCATGATAGAGATTGTATATTTACATTTTCTAGAGTAAGATCTCTTTTCTAAGTTGCAATTTGTTGTTGTTGTTGTTGTGGAAATTTAGAATTGCACTGGCCTTTTTTTTAAATTTTTCTTTTGAACACTGCAGTGGAACAGTGATTTTTGAAAGTCAGTAACTGACTAGGAAAAGTAATTAAAATGTATACTTTAGGTCTTTCATCGTGTGTTTAATTACAAGTTTGTGTGCACCAGAGCACAAGCACTATTCTTTGATCTATATTATCACCAAAATTTCCTCCCGTCTTCTACCAGCACCTGGTCCCTCCCATTCCACCTTAGCCGAGAAACAATGGGCTACTGGGTTACAGTTTCATTTACAGCTCTTCATTATAGACAGCTGTCAGTGTTATTGGGATTGTTCCGGGGGCACAATGTTGCTTTAGCCCTAAATCTCACAGAAAGGTGAAGAAAGAATTAATTCATGCTCAGAAAATGAACAGTTCAATGAACAATAAAAATTCTACAGGAAGAGACTGTTTTCTGAGATCTGTGACATGTAATAATCAATGAAAACTGGGCTCTTAACAGTACATAAAAATGAAGAGGAAAGCACCAGTTAGAAGACCTTGACTACCTTTAGGAATCAACTTAATCTAAATAAAAGATTTGGAGTTGTTTTAAAGAAAGGATCTACTGAAGTAAATTCAACCACAAATTATGGGTTATAATATTTTCTCAAGCTGCTTGCCTGGACATAAAGCTCAGTGATGTGAAATAGATGGGTTGAAGAATTTCAGAACTTATAATTTTAGTCTAGAAATTTAATTTCTTAGTCTTACTGTAACAAAGTTGATATGGATCTATAAATATGAAAGCTATGAAGATGTCCATAAAAATAAAGTCACTGTTAGAAACTTTCGTCTCAAAATGTGTTATGTATGTGGCGTATTCATACATCCTTCGAATGTATTCTCTAGTTAATATCCTTCAGTGAAAGAATAGTGCAACTCTAGTGTTTATTTGTTAGGTAGAGATCCGTACACCAATATATAGGTCAAGACCATATTTAAAACATGTGCTGCCAAGACCAAAGGTGCCCTTTTCATTCATTCGGTCTCCCCCTCTCCCTCTAACTCCCCACCCTCCAACTGGGATGTTGCTACATTGATTGGCCTGGCCCCAAACTTTTGGGTTCACTTGCTCTCTAGCCTCCCAAGTAGCTGGAACTTTAGATGCACATACCACACCTGGTTCCAAAGATGCTTTTTAGCAATTCATAGTTTCTTGTTGAAGTCGATGATGATCATGTCATGCATAAGTAGCACTTTAAAATTATAGCAAATTATTTCTCACATAGGCATCTATGTGACTTAAGTAGTACGCATGAAATTATTTTCTTGTTTTTCTGGGTTGTTTTCCAATGCATGGTTCAAATCTCAGAACAATTACACAAGGGTTCTCTGAACAAAACTGATTCTGATAAACTCTCCACACTTACAAATATGACAAGTTGGGAGCGGAAATGAATGTTGCACAAAAGATTCAAATGACAACAGCTGCAGGCAAGCTGTGTAACTGGCAAGTTCTGACTTGTCACAACCACACAGTACAAATGACAATTGCTTCCCTTGATCCTGCAATGGTACTCTGTACAATTTGAAAAGCTTTCCCATAATTTTTGAACCTCCTGCAGACATATATGTCTGAAACTTTAACTCACATTACATCATAATATCGTGGCAATGTGTCATTGCACTATAAATTGATATTCCACATGCTGATTTTGCACGAATTTAATACTGATAAAAAGAAAATTGCCTACAGCCATAATACTATGAAAAAATAAATAAGAATTACGTAGAGGCATGACAACTAGTCTCAATCTTATAAGTGCCAAATTTTCTCTTGTTAGTTTCAGTACAACAAATATTTACCAAGTTCTGCCTTGTGAGAGAAAGAAAAATTTAATCCTCTAGTCAGAGAGCCAAAAATTATATTCAAAACATTTGAAACATAGTCCAGACAGGATTTCTCTGATAAATTAATTGATGTAAATTTTAAGTTACAAACATGTTCCAAAATGGTCTAACCAGTGGTGTTTTTATTATGAATTTACCTGTTTATGGTGGCATTCTCTTGTGAATAGAATTACTGAACTCTTACAATTTACAAGCCACCACATACTAACTCTTTAATTCTCTCGTCAACTCTGTGAAAGTGTTATCAGCCTATGGGATCACAAATGAAAGCAGAAGACTTGAGGGGTTTAGTGTGTCTCATATTATACATTATACCCTGTACTAAATGGCAGGCAAAATTAATCCCTAGCATTTTATGAGTTCAGAATTTGTTTTTCAGTCTTTCATATCATCTGGTACTAGATAAGTACTATACTGATACGCACTGTATTTTTATAATCTCTCAACAGTCAGAGGCAAAATTTCCTGAATTCTCAGATTCTGAATTAGTTTTTCTATTATCTTAGTTACTTTGCTCTCATTGCTGAGACAAAATACCTGACACCCAAAGTGGAAGGGGGAAAGGTGTATTTAACTCACAGTTTGTAGAGGTTTCTGTCCACAATTGGCTGGGTCCGAGGCAGGGGGCATGGCAGGCAGGCAGAAGGCAGCAAGGCAAGCAAGGGGTAGGCAAGCCCCTTTCTGTTCCTTGCATCTTATCCAGGCTGCCATGATTTGGTGCCAAGCCAATCAGTGGACTGATTTAGTAATCACACACCCTCAGTCCCAGCATCACACACTCTAGATCCAGCCACCTCAGAAAAAGCCGGATCTATGACCACATGAGGTTTTGGGGAGACATCTAAACAAAAACATAACATCCATATTTCCTGTGTCAGAACATTTTATACTTTTCTCAGTTTTCAACATTAAATTAGGAAAACAAAGTAACTAAATTAATTTCACCTGTTTTGAAATAGAAATAAATATTTGTTATCTTAGAGAAAACCTATGAACATTTGTAAATTTGGCCTGGAGATTTTCTTTTTAAAAATGTGCAATAATTATTTTTTCTAACAAATGATGCGGATTTCTCTTCCTCTTTTGAAACTTTGTGTTGGAGGGATATCTTAACAATCAGTCTCCAGTCTCTCTTCACCTGTATTTTCTCCTGAGCCTTTCAATACCTCATCTGTAAAGGATTTATGCAGCATGAGATGATTATGAAACATATACAAAGGTAGACATAACTAGTTAGTAGCAGACATGTAAATCTTGACCTAAAAATTATATTTCAAGAACATACTGTCTGGAGAAAAATAAAACTAGTCATCCCCCGGGGTTTGGCCTGGGCAGGTAAAGAGAGAGAGGGGAAAAAACGACTTTGAAGAAACACAAGTAAGAATAGGTTGGATTTTTTTGGTATAAATCTCTGTGGTCTAATATTTGCTGTCTGCATACGTTAATGAGGACATTTTGCAAGGTGCAGCTCATAAGAACCAATGAGAATATCCGTACCATGAGGATTGGGATAACTCGCAAATCAGTGACACTGATTTGTCCTGGTTCCCACAAAAGTATTCACGGCAGCCAAGATGGATAATCCATAAGATGTCCATCAATAGCTGAATGGACAAAGAAAATGTGGTACACCAGGTACTATATAACATAATTTAACAATAAAATAATAAAATATTGCCATATGCAGTAAAATCAGTGGGACTAGAAGAAAAGATATTAAAAGAAATAAGTGAGACATGGAAAGACAAATTTTACATGTCCCATCTCATATGGTGATCTAAATGTAGAACAGGTTTTACAAGAGGCTGGGAAGGTAGAGGCATTTGGATAACAGATAATGAGACACACAAAGATCAAAGGGATAAATTCTACTGGAACACACTATGTTCGGGTGCTGTTAGTCCAGAATAAGCCATTATGTATTTTATGAAGAGCTAGAAGAAAGGAGTCTGAAGCCTCCAAATGTAAAGACATGATAACTATGCAGATTTGATCAGTAAATTCTTTATATATATTTTGAAAAATTACAGTATATGCCATAAAGTATACAACTATTATAAATGAACTATTTTTTAAGTTAAAGAATCTCTTGGAACTACTATTTTACTCAAAAGGTATCTGTCCTCCACATCCTTGGTGGCTTTATGGATCCAGTATCACTACTGTCACTTATACCTGCCTGTACGGTCACATGCTTGGTTATATGGAAAAAAATTAGTATTTCTCTGCTTCCAGTTATCAATAAGGTTTGAATTAAGTAGAAACTTCATAAAAATAAAACCAGCCACTTTTATTTTTATTTTTTGTTTAAGCAGAGCAAGGTATGAATTTATGAACCCTCCTACTTCCAACTAAATGCACACATTGCTTATCTTTTTACAGATTATTATTTAGAGCAGCCATTATATATAAATCCAAATTGCTCTTTCCTTGAAAGCTGGAATTACTGAGCTTCGATATTTAGATAAATTACTCAGTGAATTTTATGACTATTGCTTCCTATCTGATGGATAACACGTGTCTAGGCAGCAAACAAATGCAGGAGAAGGGAAGTCAGCAAGTCATGGGGAAGTTTTTCTTTTTCTCGGTATTTTATCTGAGTTAACAAAGTGAGCCCAATAAAACCTTTGCAGCATTCATTCCTGAATTATTATAGCCCAGTGACTGCACCCTGGGGACACATACCCCGACAGAAACACAGGTGGCTGTGGAGCGCTCCACTTAATTGGACCAATGTTATGAGCGAACATTAAGCTTTAGTATGACAGAGATAGTTTTGGCAATTCAGAAAGTCTAAGATTTTCACTAACAGGTAAGTAAATATCTGTCTGAGCCACATTTCTCCTGTTCTAGGATAGCTCCAGGCAAAAATGTGAATTAAAAGTCTTAGCAGATCTCACTTCACAGGCTATCAAACTATTCCTAGTAGAAAACACTTGAAATGATCTGTTAACAAACATTCATGATTAGAAATCAGTGTGTTACTTGTCCAAGTGCATTTGTTAGCTTTACGTGTAGTCATAAAATAAAAAGTTCTCTTCAGCTTAAAAGGTTCAGGCTTCAGAAGGCAGCAGGTTAAAACTTCAAGGGGCATGAATGCTTCCCAACCCCTCTTACCACTCCAGCTTCTGCCCTGCCTTCAAGCATGTCGCCTGAGTAACAGTTCTGCGATTAGGGCAAAGGTAGGAGGTGCCTGAATGTTGCTGAGGTGTGAGGGAAACGTCACCAGCACCTCACAGCATCTAGGCACTGCAGAGTCGCTAGTGCCTCCTGGGGAGTGAGGTGGCAGACAGAGCTATGTTCTCTCACATCACCTTTCACATGGGAAATGTCACTAATGTAGAGAACTGTGCTCCGTTCCCAGACTGATATATTAATCCTGCTTTCATTCTGAGCAGGAGTTGTATATTACTACAATATATTGTTCTCATTTTACTTTATTTAGAAAAAACAGATTTTCATAACCAAATAATATGACAATTATAACAGTTATTGCACAGAATATCATTCTTTTTAAAATAGTTAGTACAAAATGCAAAACAAAAAGATTCTTACCAAAAAAACAAAACAGATGATAACATAAACTTTCTTTTCAACAAACTAAACTATTAGTATAATTGACACAAATTAGTATATGTATTGAGTATTTTTAAAACAATGGAATATATAATTAGGGATGTATTTGAACTTCTCCCTACATCCTATTTAGCTCTCTTCTATTTTGCTCTTTATTTGTATATACATTCATATATATTTTTTTCTTATATAAGAGGAACTATGAGATAGTTGAGCTTGTGTCTGATTTATTTCGTTTATATGCTCAACTTGCATTCATTTACCTATGAATGGCTCGAGTTTCACTTTCTGTATGGCAGCATAATACCCCACTGTGTCTGAAAACTGTCTATTCTTTTCCATTGCCCAGTTTTTGACTGGGTCTTTTATTTTGGGGGGAGGGTCAAAGTTTTTGAGTTCTCTATATATTCTTTTTTTTTTTTTTTTTTTTTTTTTTTTTTTTTTTTTTTTTTTTTTTTTTTTTTTTTTTTTGTGGTGCCGGGGATCGAACTCAGGGCCTTGTGCTTGCAAGGCAAGCACTCTAATCACTGAGCTAAATCCCCAGCCCCTATATATTCTTGATGTTAGTCTTCTGTCCATGCAATAGATGGCAAACATTTTTTCCCATTCTCTATGTTGTCTCTTCACTCTCTTAGTATTTTTCTTTGCTGAGCACAAGTTTTTAATTTGATACGATCTCATTTGTTGATTTTCAGTATTATTTCTTGTGTCTTTGGGGTTCTATTTAGAAAGTCCTCGCCTATGTTTGTATCTTCAAGAGTTGGACCTATTTTAACTTCCAGGAGATTCAGTGTTTCTATTTTAATATTTTTTCCCTAAATTAAAAATTAGCATTTTAAAGGGTAGATTTTTAAAAAAATGATAATGAAATAATATCTACATTTCTTTTTTTCAGGAAATCACATGAAGCTAAAACAGTAAGTTTTATATCATCACTAATTTATTCTAATACACAGTGGTGTCTAAAGAAAGTGACATTTGACATTGGACTCAGAACCCAGCATCGAAGCATTCGAGGTTAGTCTATGGTGTGTCTCTGCCCTTGGTCAGGAAATGCAAAAGGAATTAATTGTCCTCTTACAGTGAATCTGGGACATCTTCCTCTTTCCCTTCATTCTTTTCCTTCATTCTCCCTCTTTTCCTTCATTCAGGCTGCTTCTTGACTTCTATTAAATTGTAATTTGGACATCATACTCCTGCCGAAAACTCTCCATGTTTTATTAAAATGATACATTTCATTACCTATTCTACTGGGCACTGATCCCTTCACAGAAAAGGAAATATTCAAGTTTAATATTTTATTTCTATTGGAAAAGATTTGCTTGATCCATAGTCAATGTCAGTTGAACTGAAAAGTGATGATATGTTTTCAATTCCATGACCAAATAGTCTATGAAATTGAAGAACAACAGCTATAATAATGAGCAACAAATTTAGCTGTGAGTTCTAGGAAACAATCCCTCATCAAGATCCACTGTGTTGGTGACTCCAGCTGAAGACTATGAGGAACGTGCCAGTAGTCAAAGTTTTAATTTCGTTATATTAAAGAATTCTTGACATGGAGAACTATGGGAAATGAAGCGATTAGGCGTGTAGTAGGTGATTTTGCCCAGCGTATGGGAAGCAGCATTCTCCATGGAATATAATACAGTGAAGAAATGGATAATTTCATAATTGATCCTTATCTAGAAAGAAGGTTTAATACACATATTAAGCAGAAAAAAAGGTTTTAGCTAGTCATTTTTTATGAATTACCTAATGACCTTGCCTTTCTTTCTTTTCATATAAGATTAAAGAATGAACTCGTTTGTGCTGCCTCATTTTCAATTTATCTGGCTGTGTTCTATTCAATGAACTGTATTCATTAGGAGAAACTTCCAGGGTAGCTTTGAATGGAAGCCAGTTCCATAAAACCTGAGAAGTGTATTCAGGGATAAAAGGAATGGTAGACTGTTTTCCAATGTATATTCTTATGAAGCATATAAGAATTTTTGAAGAATTTGAAATAATTAGCCCCTTTGTGGGACAGATATAAAGCAGAATTTAAATTAAATTGACCAAGGTTTTTCAGTTACTTGGTGATGGATATTAAATTGCAGGCTTTATATTCTTATTCAAGAGTTCACATAAATATGTTTCTATCTCTAGTTCGAGGCAAATATGATTGAGTGAAAAAGTCATGTCTAACTGTAGTAGTTTTATTTATTAGTGCATGTTTGCAGTACGTAATGTTTACATTCCTGGTGTCATGTTGGTTCATGTACATAACACATTTTAATTCCTTTTACCCACCTCTAACTCCCATTAAAATTAAAAACTATTGACCCCAGGAGGAACAAAATTGAAGTGGCAACAAGGAAGCAGTCTCCAGATTTTAAAATATTAATACTGTCTATAAATAAAGAAAAGGATTCCTTGAAGAAATTGCTGATCTTAGGAATAGTGCAGAACTTGTGAAATTAGATTGTTAGACTGTGTCAAAGGGGCACAGAACTGAACTGAAAGAGCTCCTAAATTCAGTATTAGAACTATATTATCGCCTTATGGATCACAGTATAAAATAAATATCCACAGGTTCTTAAAAATTAATGATGGAATCAATAAATAAAGGTGGAACAGTGTGCAAGTGTACCATGCGGAAAAATTCCACATAATTTGTGTCACTATGTCTCCTTCATGGGGGTGGAATGCAAATCCATACTTCTTCAGTGAAGGCTGCACGGGTGGTCATCCTTCCGTGTACTGTTATGGAAATATTGGGGTGGGGTAACAGTGTTTATTGACAAACACTGCCTTAGTTCCATGACAAAGTGTAACCTAAACAATGTCATTTTGTCAGTGTGAATCCTTGGTATGATGTGATGAGAATCATAATTAGCCTTTATTCCCCAAAGCTACAACCCCACTCAAATCCTTGGTAAAACTTCAGAAAAGTCTTAAGAGAGGGACACTCTATAAACAGAGGACCACGATTATTCTTCACACAGTCCAGGTTATGATACACAAGTAAAATTTAGGAGAACTGTGACAGCCAAGTGGAATTTAAGGGGACATAATAATGTATTACTACATGAAATCATAAAAAATGCAAAGAAAATTACGTAAATAATTAAGGAAATCTGAATAAATTTTCTACTTTATAATCATGAATGGATGGTAATAAAATATGGGGAACTGAGCGTAAGATATATATTAGAACTATAGCATATCTTTGCTTTTTTCCTGAAAATTTAAAACCTTTCCAAAATGAAAAAGATTAATAAATCTTGCTGTTTAAATCTGTTTTTCAACTGCAATAGCCACAATTCAAACCTTCTGTTTCAAATTATTGCTTGTGGCTGTTACATCAAACAGCATAGATATAAAACGTTTTGTTCATTGCATGAGGCTTTTGGAATAGTCTTATTAGAGATGATTCTTTTCAGCTTGCTTTCTCTCATTAATTTGACTTCTGTATCAAATTTTTAAAAGTTCGAAATCTAGGTATGAAAATGCTAGAAGATATATAGCTGGTCTTTGGGTTTTCTTTCTACATTTTATTTATTCACATTTAACAAACTATTTGGGAGTTTTGTTTTGTTTTGTTTTGGTTTTTTGAGACAGGATCTTGGTATGTAGTTCAGGCTGCCTTTCAATTTACTTGGTAAGCCCAGGTTGGCCTCCTGTCTCTGCCTCCCAGGCGCTAGGATTGCAGCCATGTACCACCACACCTCCTCTAATTAAAATTTTTAAACGTCTGATTTTACCAAGTTGCTGACCTAACATTTTTAAAAAAGAAATTTCGTTTAAAGGAAATATTACAGAGAGGCAATCTCAATGTCCAAGTATCTTCCCATATGTCTTTTAAGAATTTGGTAAGCCTAATGCTTTTTCCAATGGTTAGGAAGCTTTGGGGAATTTTCACCTTTAGCACAGAACAGAAAATTTTCTTCCGGTAGGGTTTGTTAAAAAATTCTACATATTTACTATATGAAATCTTTTAAAATATTAAATACAAACACAAATGGCCAAAAAGATCCTTAACATATAAATTTTACCGAGTATAGTTGAAACTCAAGAGTTTCCATTGTTTCTGAAGATATATTATTTGGCAAATATATTTCATCACTTTTAAGACAGGGATAAAACAAAGAAAAGAAAAGAAAATTGTAGAAGTTTAAAGTTACGTATTGTATTTTTATATTTTTTATTTTTTATTTTTTTATTATTTTTACCAAGAACATGTATTGGTACATTGTTGCAAATAGGGAAGGGTGTATTTTTAAATCAATGTAAATACTAAGAGTATTTTATTTTTTAAAACTCTCAAAGTAATTACCTCAGTCTGTTGAAAAGAGTATTCTTTTTAAAAATATTATCATTGACAATAAACTACTCCTTGAGGCTATGAATTATTTTCAACATAAAATTTTCATTATTAACAATACTAACATACTTTGTTTCACAGAAATTCACACTACTATATGACAACTTCCTACTAATTCCAAGTATACACACAATGGTAACACTCATAAAATCAGAGCAAGCAGTTGAATCTAAAATTAAAGTAAGCATTATTTTCTAACATTTAAATACACTCTGTGTAAAATATTCACTCAGAACTGATAAAATTTATTACATAACAAAATTTCATATGCAGATGTTTTATACTAGTTTTGAGTCTCTTATATGCTGTTTGTGGTTTTTGTGAATTAAAGATAAGGTTAACTGGGTTATTACTGTGGCATAGACCAAATTGCGCCTGTCTGACAAATCTGTGGAACATGCTTGTATGTAGGATTTACTGGCAGACTTTCTAGAAAAGATAAAGAAACAGTTAAGCATATAAAATCTGATTGAGTAGCAATGCTTCAGTTCTCACAGAGGAAACATGAATCATGTAATGTGATGCCTGTTACTCAGAAGTTCTTTGCTCTAGTTTCACAAATAAGTGTAGGGGTCCTAGAGAAAGACATAAATAAAATGAAAGAAAGAATTCTCTATAATTCTCAAGATGATAGTAGATTTAGTCAGGTTTTAATGTTTCCCCAACTAATGAATAAAAGACAAAAAGTCAGGAAAGAGTTATCATTTTCGTAGGTCAAGATTTTATCTAACAAAGCAAGTAAAAGATGTTTTCATTGAAAACTACAGTGCTCTAAAAAAGGAAATTGAAAGGGATATCAGACAGTGGAAAAATATCCTGTGTTCCTGGATGGAAGAATCAACATAGTGAAAATGGCCATACCTCCTAAATTACTATGCAGATTTAATGCAATTCCAATCAAAATATCAATAACATACTTCTTAGAATTAGAGAAAACAATCATGAAATTCATCTGGAACCAGAAGACACCAAGAATAGTGAAAACAATCCTGGGCAGCAGGAGCAAGGCAGGGGGCATCATAATCCCTGACCTGAAATTATACTATAAAGCTTCTGTGATTAAAAACAGCACGGTATTGGCATGAAGACAGACCCGAGGACCAATGGAACAGGCTAGAAGATGCAAAAACAACTCCAAACACACTTAAATACCTCATCTTCGACAAAAGAGCCAAACACCCTCACTGGAAGAAAGATAGCCTCTTTAACAAATGGTGCTGGAAAAACTGGCTTGCTACACCCCCAAAACTAAAACTAGATACACGTCTCTCACCATGTACTAAGCTAAAATCAAAATGGATCAAAGATCTAAACATTAACACAGAAACACTAAATCTACTGGAAAATAGAATAGCAAGAACTCTTGAAGACATAGGAGTAGGTAAAAAATTTATGAACAATCCCTGACTGCATGGGATATAATAAAGAAATAGTGCTTGGGACCACATTCTATTAAAAGGCTTTTGCACAGCAAAAGAAATCACCAATAGAGCAGGACGAAAATCCACAGACTGGGAAAAAAATTTTGCCACTGTGCCTCAGACAAAGGTTTAACATCTAGAATTTATAAAGAACTCAGAAAAATCAAATCCCCCAAATTTAAAGACCCTATTCAAAAATGGGCATTTGAAATAAATAAACATTTCTCAGTCGAAGAAATAAAAACAGCAAATAAATATTTGAAAAAGTGTTCAACATCATTGGTCATTCAAGAAATGCAAATGAAAACAATGCTAAGATTTCATCTCACTCCAGAAAGAATAGCTATTATCAAGAAATCAACCAATAACAAGTGCTGGCGGGGCTGTGGGGAAAAAAGAACCCTCCTCCACTGTTGGTGGGAATGTAGATTGGTCCAACCACTGTGGAAATCAGTGCAGAGATTCTTCAGAATACTTCAACTAGAGGTTCCATTTGACCCAGCTGTTCCTCTGTTTGGTATCTTCCCAGAAGAATTAAAATCATCAGACCACAGTGATACATGCACAACTATATTCATAGGAACACAATTTGTAATAGCTATGGAAACATAGCTTGGAAACAACCTAAGTGCCCAACAACCAGTGAATGGCTAAAGTAGATATGGTTTTTCTACACAATAGAGTACTACTCTGCCATAAAAAGGATACACTAGAGATATTTATAGGTAAAAGGATGCATTTTGAGAGCATACTCTTAAGTGAAATAAATCAGACATTATGAGTACACATCTAATATGAGAAACCATAAGTGTAAGAGATATTATGCAAAAAAAAAAGATAGTATTCAAAGAGAGGATAACTAGATAGGTAGACGGGGGATAAAAAGGAAGGGAAAAAGAAAAGAAAGGAGAAAAGGAAAAATGTTAAAATGTAAATAAACCTGCAGTAAGTAGGGAAGGGAGGGAGAATGGAAGGTATTGGTATTTTTTGTTGGTATTTTTTTAACATCAAAAAATGTTAAAAATGGGGAGGGGGGAGCCAGGGTGTATTAAGTACAGGCACACATTAACTATAATGAATGTGATCACTATGCATACAATGTATCAATACATGTTCTTGGTAAATAAAATTTTAAAAAAGTAAATAACTAAAAACAATAATAATAGTAAAAGATCCCAGTTCACAGCTGGTGGTTCTCACAGTTGGTTGTCAGGAGCTCTGGCATTAGCTTTCATGAGAGATGACTACTGGTGGAGAGAGGGAGGAAACACATGGCAGTAGTCGTGGGGAGATAGTTGGTAGTAAGTGTTTTGGGGTTTATGTGAAACACCTGCTGGTGACATCTGGACATACTTGGGGGGGGCATTTAAATAGTAGAAAGGCCATATATCACTGCCCATTATTGTTAACAATGTTTCATTTTTTTGTTTCTTCAGAGTGGTGAGGAAAACAAAAACTGCTGTTGTATCCAGACAGGGTAACATACTCTGACTGTATTTGATATTTAAAAAAAAAAAAAATACCAAGGATATCGAATTCCTTATAATGTACCACAGTTCATTTTTTAGGCTTTCAATGTAAAATAGTTAATTTGTGATTAAGCATGTATTTTTATATTCAGCAGGCAAAATGTCTAACGTAAGAGAAGGATGCAAGGTTCCGTACGTTTCAATATACTTTATATTTTCCGCAGTGGATTTATTTGTGTGGCCTCTCTTTTATGCACAGTGAGTTAAGATCGGTTACTCAGTTGTCAGTCCAATGAAATAAAGATGAAATCAGCAGCAGGGTCTAATGCTCCATGTGTCCCACTGCGCCCTTGCTTCAAAATGGTCTAATGGGATGAAATAGATTCCACCTCTTCCTTCTTGTTTAGTAAAGATGTATGACTTCCCTGTCAGAGCTTTGCAAAAGTAAATGAAATCACTGGCATAACGTAGTGTGCTTCACCCTAATACAACAGTGCTTTAAATTGTGTTTTCAGTTTCCGCTCTTATTTTGCATGACTTGAAAGTTTTTATTCTCAATTTGTCACCCACACGGGAGCGTGGAAAGCAGACTATCATAACACAGCCTTCATGTTCATCATCACGACAGATATTCAGCTGTGTTTCTGTGTCCCTTCTTACTGTACACCTCTTTGGGGTTAGAGATCTGTTCCGACATCCCAGTTTAACTAGGGTAATTAAGAGAATTACCAGCTGCTTCTAGAGAGATGAGTATAGAACTGCCACATCTGCCATAGAGTAGCACAGACCTACTTTAAGGTTGTGATTTATGTATATAAATTTCTGAAGTTTCTGAAAAGCAGATGCTTAAGTTGATGTAGATCCAGTAGATGCCTCATCAACTCAATATTTACAAATATCCAGAGTAAGGTCAATGCTATTTTTTAAAAATATTTCTATGTTTGAGTCACTTGCTAGGATGTCCAAAGAATCTATGTTTAATACACTTATTTTCTTTTTTTTAAATGGTATAGGGGTATGCATAAGCCCACAATTTTTGTTCCTGTTTATTGTTTCTTTGTGTCTCGTGGGGTTTTTTAAAGAGATGGTATACTGTATGTCATTATATGGCATTCGTATTGTCAAAAATTATATGTTATAATTAAATAAGAAAGCAAGTTGTATTCTTTTTTTTTTTTTTTTACTTTTCTGTTGTTATTTCTCATCCACTTTGGACCTCTTAAGGATGAAATAATATATTATAATATGAATACATTAGTGAAATTTCTAATGAAGATCTAAAAAGCCTCCTTCTATCATTCCCTTGCAGTTTAGTTACAAGTCATTCTAGTTGTGTGAATTTAGATATTTACCTTGTTAAAATTAGTATCCTACACAAGGCCCTGAGTTCAATCCCTGGCACCAAAAAAAAAAAAAAGAAAGAAAGAAAATTAGTACCCTGATACAAAAACTGACAGGTTGGCATCATTACTCTTACTATTGATTTAGTTTTTAAACAAAGGTGTTTGTAAGCCACAAAGATTAATAGCACCACTTTCCCTCTGGCAGTAAAGCAAATACTCCCAAGTGCATTTCACCTTGTCCATAGAGTATTATAAATAAAAATTAAATAATTGGTTCAGTTTTCAGTTGCACTATATAAGTAGCTTAGAAGTCATTCTCTGGTCTGAACAACAAACTGAGAAAGCTAGAAAAATAGAAAATCAGTGACTTCTATGAGAGCCATCAGAGCACTCGGGTCACAGTACAAACCATCAACCTGGTATTTTTTGGTGATACAAATAAATATGGAGTCATAGCTGAGATGAAGTTGCTTGTATCTAAAGCTGCTGGAACAGTAAGCTGGAAGGAATCCGTAATAAGTAACAATGGTAACTGTTGGAGCATGAGCGTGGACTTTCATGCCAGAAACTCATGCAGGCTGCAGCTGTAGGGGAGAGGGGACGTAAGGTCACAAACATTACCTCTCAGACCTCGTGGAGGGAACTCTTAAAGGCCACGTGTAGCATTGTTCGTCCAGAGGGCAAAAGGAATCTCAGTGATGTGTGTGCATGGTCTTCCACACAACAGACACTTACTCTTCCTTGGGCAAGACTCAGCCAGAGAATTTCCTCAAAGATGGAGGAGAAAGACAGCTTTCTTACTCCAGTCTGGCCTAACTTTTTTTATTTCTCTGAAGGGAGAAGTGAGGGAAAGTTGTACAACAGGCAAAGTTTTTGAAGGTCAGAGTTCAGAGTCCCATGTTCACAAAATACTGTGATTCAAGTGGAAAATTATAAAATGGTACCCGTCTCCAAACACTTATCAACACAGATAAACAAATCTGTATAATTACCCTTCTGGCTGAAAAAAGTATTTAATTATTTCTAGCAAGGAAGGTCTGTAGACCATGAATTACCTCAAATTTTTGTTTATCTGAAAAAAAAATCTTTGTTTTTTTGATGAGAAATTTACTATAACTTGTCTTATTGTTATGGTTTATATCCAGAACATCTGGATATAAACCATAACAATATAATGACATAAAATGTTCTATTAAAACAAGATATGGTGGAAAAAGAACCACCACACAAGCATAAAACTCTATTAGTGTTAGTTTAAATACATTAGTCATTATTTTGAATATAAATTGCATAAATATATCAACTAAAATACAACCCATGTCTAAGTAAATACCAATTATGTTGCTATATGGAACAAAACTTAATCAAATTCTTCTAAGATGTTAAAAAAAGAAATATTCAGAAAGATGTACCACAATGACACCAATTAAATGAAGGGAGGAGCTGTTATATTAATATCTGACAACTTCAGAACAACAACAACAAAAACCCTGTCGGGGACAAGAAGGGGCTTTACCTAATAATAAATGTTTCTGTCCACTAAAGAGACGTGAAGAATCCAAATATGGAGACATCTTTCTTCGGCTGTCATAACATACTACCACAAACTTGTTAAAATAGTCTCTAAATTTTTTTTATTTTCTTACAGATCTGGAGGTCAGTGGTCCAAATCAAGGTGTCAGGGCTGTCCTTTCCTTGGAAGCCTTTAGGGGAGAAAGTGTTCCTGTCCCCTGCCAGCCACTCCTTTCTAGACTTGTAGCTCATCGACCCAGAATCTACTTCCACTGCCACACTGTGTACACATTTTTTTTTTTTTGTCTTCTCTGTCTCAAATCTTCCTCTGTCTTTCACTTATGTGGAAATCTATGCTATATCTGGAAATAACTAGAAGAACATGAAAGTTGCCAATACACAGAAATAACTAATGTTTGAGGAGCTGGCAGTTCTTACTACCCTGATTTGTGCCTTACATCTTTTATACACGTGTCAAAGTATCATACTGTGCCCACAAATAAATGTTATCTTCTAATTAAAAGAGGGGAGCCCCATGAATAAGCTAGGATGATCTGGAAATCCTTAGTTGTATCTTCAAAGATCTTTTTTCCAAATAAGGCACTGCTCATAGGTTTTAGAGATTCCACAGTGTATCTTTTGGAAAAACATATTTAAAACTGTGATAGTTTTCATTTTTGATGCTACTTTTAAATTGATAGGGAACTTCACAGATACTGCAGCAAGTCTTCAAAAATCCCTCTCTGTCCCACACAATTTTCATCTCTCAGAGTAGTACCTTTGTCTATTAAAACAGATGACTCAATGTTGGTTCATAATTATTACTTCAGGTCCACCTAACTGTGCCTTTTTTGTGTACAATTATAGAGGTTTTGACAATTACTCAAAGCCATATATAAATGGTTTTGATAGACCCCAATACAATTTCTCTGCAATAAAGATGCTCCCCAATTGGGTATTCCATCTATTCACACATCTTCTCCAAGCTCTGCAATTTCTGATCCTTTTTATTCTATCTATAGTTTTTCCTTTTTGCAGCAAGTCCTGCAGATGAAATCATACATTATGTAGCATTTTCAGATTACCTTTTACTCAGCAATACACATTTAATTTTTTTCCATGTCTTTTTGTGATTCGGTAGCTCATTTCTTGTCACTGAATAATATTCCATTGTATGAATGTACTAGAGATATTTATCAATTCTTCTTTTTTTAAAGCAACATCTCGTGGGTTCTAAGTTTTGGCAAATATAAATAAAACTCTTATAAATATTAAAGTGAAAGTTTTTTTTTATGGATTACTTTACACCACAATTTATCAGACAACTGGGAACATAATTGCTGGATTTTATGGGAAGCCTATATTCAGTTTTTAAGAAAGTCCCAAACATTTCAAAGTGACTGCACTCATTCGCATTTCTGCCAGCAATAAATGAGGAATCCTTTGACTCCCACCTTCACCAAATTACTACTCTTAGTCTTCTGGGTTTGTCTTCTTTGATATAGCAAATGAAAATACAAGATGTACATTTAAATGGGAATTTCAGAAAACCAGTAATGTTTTAATGTAAATGTACCCCACACAGATCTGGGGCATACATATACTAATATTGTCTTCTGTGTCCTGGGTCTTTTACTTTTCTTTCTACCTTTAATAGTTAATTTCTCAACATCCTCAAAGTAAATTCCTGAAATTTTTATTGCAACTACATTGAGTTTACAAATCAATAAAGAAAAATTGCCATCTTAACTATAATCTTTTGTTGATTTTTTTGGGCAAGTTAATGAATTTCTCTATTTACAATTAGCTGAAAAATTTTCACATGAATGTGTTTTGGGTTCTGTCCAGTGTTTCTTGCTGGAGTCATGGGAGGACTCTTTAGTCTACGTAACAGCAGAACATCAAAATACATGAAGCAAAAACTAGTAGATTATGAGAGGAAATGTACAAATGGCCTACTTGAATGCTTCAGCACCCCTCCCTTAGTAGATGATAGATCAAGTAGGCAGAAAATCAGTAAAACTGTATTTGAGTTGAATAGCTCTATTAGTCAAACTGATACAAGTGAAAATTAAAGACTACTCCTTCCAAAAACAACAAAATACACATTTTTCTCAAGTTCTCATGGGATATTCATTATTATAGTTCACATTTTGGGCCATAAAACACATCATAAGTATTTATTAATATATAAATTATACAAAATATATTTCTAGAGCACAGTGGAATTAAAATAGGAATCAATTACAGAAAAGTCATGGTAAAATTCCTAAATATTTGGAGACTATACAATATACTATATACTTCTAAACAATGCATACATCAAAGAAATTTAATAGACATTTAGAAGTATTTTGAACTGAAAACATGAAAATTTAACAGTAAATTAGGATATAACAATCCGCACTTAGGAAAAAATTAATAGCATGAAGAATAATATAATAGCATTTGCTAAAAGAAATCATCCCAAGTTACTTAACACTAATTTCCTATGGAAACTATGTATCATATACCATATATTCGTGTAAGATACAAATAACTGGAGAAAGTGAGTATAAGGTATGTGGGAACAATATGTTAAAGTTTATTAAAAGTTAATAACTTCAGAAAACATTAGAATTTTGGAAATTCCACAGATGTGAACGAACTTGGGATTCATACTTTCCCCTGCAATACACTGTTCTGGCCAGGCTAGGTCTATGCTTGTAAAAGGATAAACATCACTGATAACCCACATCCAGAGCATGTGTTAGTAATTTTGCATCTTTTTTTGTTATCATATCTATTGAATATAATTTCTCACCCTCCAGACCATGTTTTTTTGATGGTAGATGACAAATTTCAGGATGGCAAATGAACTATCACACACTTTGAAGCCTTTGCTATGGCGTACCCTTTGATAGCCATTAGCCAAAACAACGCAGATTTTCAAGCCCTAAATTGTTGTGTTTGAGAATGTGCATTATCTACAGAAGTGTGAGCAACTGTAATCTCAATACCAACGTAAATTGAGGCATGACTTTTACAAGGAAAAAATGAAGTGTTGGAACAAATAATCCTTTCTACAGTGAGGTAAAAAAGTGTAGGCTTGGGGCTGGGGATTTAGTTCAGTGATTAGAGTGCTTGCCTTGCAAGCACAAGGGACTGAGTTCGATCCCCGGCACCACAAAAAAAAAAAAAAAAGTGTAGGCTTATCTTACGCAAATAGATTTGTTTGGATCATATGACAAAATGGCTTAGTGTATCATCTTGGATAACATCCAGGGAAACATACTATTCTCAGTTTTGCTTACAAAGTAGGTAGGGGACATTGAGAATATTTCCTGAAATCATATTTTAAGCATCTCTTTAATACATTGTTCTAAATAATCAAAATGATCTCTCCCAAATCTTTTCTTTTGCATTCATCATAATGTCCTTACCATATACTATATATAATAGGTTTTCTTAGTGTTCCATAAGAGTATATAAAAGTAAACATTAAAATAAAAGATTTATGGATATGCTCTAATTCACTGATGGCAAACCTTTTAGAGACTGAGTGACCAAACAGCAACCCAAGACCCACTTACTTGTTACAAAATCCAGCACTGCAATTAAACCTGAATACTCACCCGCCATGCGAAAACCCAGACAAGTGGCTAACGAGCTGCAGCTTGTGAAGACATCGCCCTGCTGAGGAGTGTGTGCGTGGCCCCTGAGTGCATGGTTATTAGGCGCTCGGCTGCTGGGGCGATGCTGGAGACGTGGTTCGCATACTGACAGAGGGCTCTGCCAACCCACTGTGGCATGGGTGCCATCAGTTGGTCTACACTGCTCCAGGTTCTTAAAAGAACAAAAAAGATACGTGGGGGTGATTTTTGTTCTGTTTTTTATTTTCTCTTTTGTTTCATATTTTGTATAGGAGATTGAATCCAGGGCCTTTGCACTGAACTACATCCCAACCTTTTTTTTTTTTTTTTTTTTTTTTTTTTTTTTTTTTTGGCAAAAGGTTTGGCTAAGTCATTATGTTGTCTGTATCCCTTATACTTGAGTTCTCCATTAATTTGTACTTTACATGAATATATACTATATGATACATAGTTTTCTTATGGGCTCAATTTGTAGGCCCTCTTCCTCCAGCCTCTGGGTTTGTGGACATGTGTCATCACACAAGACTATATCCTTCCTTTCTTTCTTTCCTGTCTTTCTTTCCTTTCTTTCTTTCCTTCCTTCCTTCCTTTCTTTCTTTCTTTCTTTCTTTCTTTCTTTCTTTCTTTCTTTCTTTCTTTCTTGCATTTTCCTGGCCTACTGTATATTGTATAATTATTTATAAGTAACAAAACCTAAAACATTTAAACAAATTCAAATTAAAAATTCTACAGATTACTAAATGTACTCTACAATTCAAGTATTTTGGTAAGCAATATTGGCTTTTATATAAAATTTATGGAAGTAGTAAACAATCACTTTATATCATTTCAATTTATTTGAATAGGAGATTTACTTTTACAGTAAGCCCCTGATTGAGGAACATTCGAGTTTAGGACTTTTGCAAATAGGAACGGACCTAACCTGTACAAATGAACATTTATAGACGTGAACAAACTAGGAAAGCAGCTCACCTGTCTACCTTACCATTTTAAGGTAATTGTAAAAGTAAAAATGGTTTACTTACAGTTGAACTGTACTTTACCACCATTTTAAGACATCTGTAAAAAAAGTTTATTCACAGTATTTTTGGTTTTTTTTTATGTTTTACATTGTATATTTGTGTCAAAGGTGTATAAGACTCACTTTGTTGGACTTAGCAATTAATTTGACTTACGAATGCTCTCCCAGAATGGGACTTGTTTGTAAGTCAGGGCTTACTATATTTAGGTGTCACTTATTTCACACAAGAAAATACCTGGAAAAAGTTAATGTTAGTGCTCTGCGTTTTTATACTATTTTCCTAAAATTAAAGATTTTGTCTAGACTAAAGCATGGATATTAATGGATAATGTGATTTTATACAAGGTAATTGAATGCTTCAGAAGTAGAATAGCCCATAATGAGAAATGCCATAAACTGACATCAATTTTTACAGACCATGATTTGAAACAAACTTATTGTCAATATCATGCCATTTTCTGTTGTAGTTTTTCAATTTGATTGAATAAAGTTATAATTGAGTTAGACAAAATGGTAATTCTTTCATCTTTGTGTATGTTACCTCTACATTATTAATATAATTTTTAAAAATACAATTATCAAAGAGAGAAATTACAAAATGCTATTTATAACTTGAGCATCTTTAACATTTTCCAATGAAATAAATTGAGTGTGTACTCCTACCATGCCCTCAAGCCACTGTAGAGACAGTTTGTTTGGGAAACACTGTTACCTGTCAACATATGTGAGTCGTTTGTGTTTAACTGGGGAAAAATAATTGTAGCTTCCTGCTACATTATTTATGTTCACCTGAAATACTGTATTACGGGTGTTCTGCTTTCTTTTTAATAATACAAATAAGAGAGTTATGTCTAAACTTGTCTATTAAAATAAATAATTGTACTGTTGGTTTTTGATTCTAATATTGTACAAAAAGTAAATCTCATGAAATTTTTAGCAAGATTTTTAGAGAGAATCATATTGTCACTATGAAAAATGCTGCACTTATATACATATATATGTATATCTCTCAAGAAAGTCTATTGAAATTTGATGCTGATTATTCTTTTGGTCTAGTTTAATTTGTTACTGTTAATTATTAATTTAATGCTTTCCCAAACGTCATGTTTTAAGGTTAAAGGAAAAATAAACTATGTTGAACTTTGTTTGAAATGAGAAGTATCATCACGTTTTTGTTAGAGAAGAAACTTAATTCTGTAAAGTACCTGTGACATTATATTTTTAATATAAATTATACACTTTTTAAAAGCTTTGGGAATCATTATTTTCTAATTGTTTTGCTTTTCGTACTCTATATTTTTAAACCAATTAAAATAATGTACTTATTTTGACAATTTGAGGTTCAAACATATACATTTTCGTAATTAGTTCAAATAAAAATGCCCACACAGATACCATATTGTATTTCTAGAATTATTGAGGTTGACTATATTCAAAATTGCTTGAAAACTCAATTGAGTCTATTATAATTGAAATACTTTTATTCTTATTTGAGCCAGTATTTTTTACACTTATTCAATATCCCTTCCTATCATTTCTATCCATGAAGATTTCAACGTGCAATTTTCTATTCTCCTTTCACAAGTGGTATCTACCATCAAAATGCTAGTTTAAGGTATTATATTCAGTATTGTTTCTTATTTCATTGCATTTCAAATGCAAACTTCTTTTTTCCCATTTTAAAGTTTTGAGATATTATTTCAGGTCATCAGGCAAATATTTTCATGAATTGCAGGTGACAAAAACTACTAGTAAAAAAATTTGACAGATTTCATGGAATTGCCTATCTTAATAGATTAAAAAGTAATGAGACATAGATATTATACATATAAAAAAAGATAGTATTCAAAAGAGAGGAGAACTAGACAGGGAAAGGGGGAAAAGAAGGAAGTTTAAAAGGAAAGTAAGATGAAAGGAAAAAATGGAAAAATGTAAATAAACTTGTTGCAAATAGAGAGGGGTGGGTGAATGGAAGAGAGGGGAGGGGAAGAGGGAGGAAACCAAGATACATTAGGTACAGGTACAAAATAACCATGCTGATTATGATCATTATGTATACAATGTACCAATACATGTTCTTGGTAAAAAATAAAATTAAAAAAAAAATAATGAGACAGTATTAGGGAAAAGAAAACAATAAGAGGACAGAGAAACAGCTGAGCAATTTCTAGTCATCAATTCAGGGATGGAAATACAATCTCCTTTGGTGTTTAATGTGACCAATCTTTGTTCACCTTGGTTCTGATTATAAGAAATTATTTGCATTTTTAAATTTTGTGCTGGGATATCAGCATTTGATTCATTAAACTGTATCTCATAACTTATTTGAAATTTTGTACTCCATCGAATGAGGAAAATAACAAGGTCCAGAATGAGAATATGTTTATATGTTTTGACAGTCAAAGATGACTGTAACCCATTCATAGATAAAGAATGATGTGAAATGGGAGATGTGAACATTTTACAACTGTAAAGGGTCTTTAATATAATTTTGAAGACTATATAAGTCAGGATGCACTATATTATTTCCCTAAGTAGTACGTATAAAAAGGCATTTTAAACGATCTGCTGTATAGCTTCTCAGGTGTTGTTACATAATGTATTTTAACACCATCAAATAGAAAAATCTTAAAAAAATAGTTGTAATCTAGTACTAGAAAGAAAGAAGGGGAAAAGCAGAAAGGCAACAAAGGAAAGAAAAGGGAAAATATGGAAAATTATGAATAAACCTGCTGTAAATAGGGAGGGAGGGAACACAGGGAGGGGTGGGGAAGGGGGGAAACCAAGATGCATCAGGTATAGGTACAAAATAAATGTGATGAATGTGACCATTGTATGTAAAATGTACCAATACATGTTCTTGGTTTAAAATAAAATTAAAAAAAGTTGTAATCTTCAAATACTAAAACATGTTCCATCATAAGCAGAATTTATTTTGAATAACATTCATGAAAGCAAAACAGCATTAACTACTAACTCATGTTTAAAGCTCAACTTTCTTCAGCTATAAGCTCTTTCTACTTTTATCTGAAAAGAAGGCAACTTGTTCCTCCTTGACAAATTTTACTCAAGCTCCCTTATGTTTGTATTTGCAAATCTTTCCACCATAAAAATTCCTTTCCGACCAAAGTCTGTAGAATCTGAGTCGAATGCCGTAGAGCGAGCGTTCCTATTTGGGCCTTCTGCCACACTCTGCAAGCCTCCCTCACCGTAGAGGTTGTAGCGATCACTTCTCACTCTCTGCAAGGTTCTGACCCATTACAAAGACCAAAGTGGTCCACAGCTTTCTAAGCAAGAAACGACCCTTGTCAGTCTCATGCTGTGTGGCATTACAATGAGAATTGCTGCAGGAAAGCTCAAACTGTTCATTCGCAAACTGTCTAAATTACTCTTCTAGATTTGGACTGGAACCAAGGGCTTGCTTCTCCCTGGAGCAACACACATTATAGACACTGTGCAAGAGTGAAAAGTTTTTGATTTTTGGTTTGCTTCCTCTGGACTGGAATTTTTACTCTCTAAGCCAGCAAGTTTGATGGCATCTGAGCCCCAAGTGTCCGTAGCCTGTTACGTTTGGGTAGAGTCCGTGTACCATAAGTCGGGCTGGCCAGAGCAAAGGA
This sequence comes from Hystrix cristata, assembly GCA_004026905.1. Taxonomy (NCBI): domain Eukaryota; kingdom Metazoa; phylum Chordata; class Mammalia; order Rodentia; family Hystricidae; genus Hystrix; species Hystrix cristata. The sequence continues at coordinate 29,275 of PVJO010007290.1, forward strand.
AACTGCAACCTCTCAGCTCTGAGCATGTGAAATTTAGCCTGTGCTACATACGTGGAGGAGGGTGAGGAATGCTAACTACAGACTGGACAAGGAACCTTGTGTGCTCTACATCTGCCCAGAATGGAATTTCCCTCATGTGAGACTCTGAGGCCGAAGAAAGAGGAGTAGGCGTGGTTTAAATGCCACTGATGTTATTAAGTTTTGTAGATATTTCTGAAATAAAGTTTTTTTATCATTTGTTGTAGTCCCATAAGTCAGTTTTCAGAGATATTTTTTGATAGCTTTTTAAATATAATTTTCCACAGTTATGTTTATTTCTTTGGGGAACAGATCTCAGTGGCATTACAGAATTTTTAAGTGGAATTATCTCATGTATGACTTTTATGGTGATAATGCATCATAAACATAAGAAATCTATATGATGCTTTTCTGATAAGAATACACATGCAAAAGTGTGATGTACTTTTAAAACATTCTGCACTTATTGGGTAGTACAAAGCTTACTTTATCACTCCTGTACTTGGAATTTAAAATAATGTACTTCATAGTCAATTTTAATCTTTTTCATTTTGTTATTTAACATAAGCCAATTTTCTTGAAAAAAACTGAAGCTTAAGAAAGTTAGAAAATATTCATTAATTCACACATTATGTCAATAATGAGGTTAATGTTTGGTCTCCACAGTGTGGGGATTGAAATTGATTTGCACCGGTTATGATGCTTCACTGATTTTATAAGCCATGCAAACATGTCTAATAAGAAGAAACTGACACAATTCAAATGTGTTTTTTACCGTACTCAGAAAAGACCTTCCTATTATCTCAACTACTTTCAGACTGCAGTGCCTGTGATGGGATCCACGTGGACTTACTGATGTGGTATGAAGATCATTTTAAACTCAAAGTATCTGAAGAAACATATGCTCCCCCTACAAAAAAAACCTAAATGTATTTTTCTGAATTCAAACATCCAAAAATGAGTTTCTGTACCCTCAACTGCTTTTCCTCCACTTGTTTCTCATTAGTTTTTTTCTTTAATTAGGTTTGTCTTAAAGTTATATACATATATTTATATAACATTATATGCAAGCCATATAAATTTGCTCATGTACATATCTGTACCTCAGGTGCCATAATTAATTAACATAGTTTATATAAACAAGCATAGAGCGACATCTACATATTTTCAATCCAAGAGTGGAAAAGACTTAATTTCTTTCATCGAGTTTTGGAAAAATATAAATAACAGGACTTTCATTATTTCAAAATGTGCATCTTATGATAATATATTTTATAATTTCCTTTGCTTTGTAATTTAAGCAGAATAGGTTGGCTGATCTGATAGCTTTCTCCTTGGTAGACCCATACACAATCCTCTATATTTGGTTTTCATACATCTTCAATCTAAGTATTCCCCATACTTTTTGTATTGATTAGTTGTTGCCTCATTTGAATTTTGATTGACAACTTCAACATCAATCAAAATTCATTTTTCCATTATAATAACTCATTGAAGCCCTCAATTTCCTTTACATTTTTTGCCTTTTCAAAATTTATTATTTTATTACTACATGTTTGCAATACATAATGATCGTATTAATCATGGGGGATTATGGGGAAATTGTGCATGTACATAACACATTTTTTCCTTCAATTCTTTTTTTCATTAGATTCCTTTTCCATTACTTCCCTTCCTTCTCCCTCCATCTTTTGTTTCCCTTCTCATTTGAAAAAGTTCTTCCTACTTCCTAATAAATCTCCTCCATTTTGCTCCTTATTTATACTTTAGGGTTCTCATAGAAAAGAAACAATGACTTATTTAAACTTATATCTGATTTATTTCACTTGAAGTGAAATATGACCTCACTTAAGAGATAATGAACTCAAGGTGCATCTATTTACCTGAAAATACTTCAAGTTTAAATTTATTTACACTTAAACAATCTGTTAAGTTGGTTTCTCTAGGAATATACTTCAAATTTCATGAAGTAAGGATTGTGTGTATTATGTTATCATGTTATATGAACTTCAAGTATTCTACCATGTAAATATACTATGAATATCTGTGTATCTCTGTGTTTCTCAAACATTTGCTTACATTTTGTTAAAATTTGTCTTTGCATTTAAGATTCTCGGATTCAAAATGTCATATGATCCAAGATGTTATGAGATAAATAATTTTTTATCAGCACATGTGCTTTATTTTATTTTCTCATTTGTTAAATTTTACTAATGTGTTTTTGTGTGGCAACAAATTAATTGGCATAAAATTGCTAGCTAATGTGTATCCATATGCTACAATAAAATTTTTCAGGTATATATTCTGTTGATAAATGTAAAGAAAACTTCAGTTATGAACACAGTGCTAAAATGTTTCCTAATCCCTGTGTACACACACAAGTTATGTTACTGATTTGAATTTCAGAACCATGTTTGCTCTTTATACATTTTACTTTATCTAGAAGCAAAATGAACTTGCATGACCCAAGATACTTCATTTTAAATATATTCTACATTATTAGGACAATTTCTCATTATCATTGAAGATTCAAAATGGAACATTAGAAAAAATAATTAGCTTAAAAGCACAAAGACATTAAGTCTTATTTTGATGTAACATTGATTCAGTTTTCAAAACTCATATGTACATATATACAAAATCCTCCAATTTAGAAAGTGGAATTTATTATTGACTGGAACAGATGATTATAATAAGTACAATAAAATATTAGAAATGATAAAATATATAATAGCATACTTTAATAATATGTATCAATTTTTTCTTTTTTATTATCTCAACGTGACCTCATTTTGGAATATTTAAGAATAACAATTAGACTTTTATGGAAACTACATATTTTGCTACCCTTACTGTTTCGTGATTCAGAATTCCACATAAATACATTTACTCCTGTTACACAGCTTTTAGTATAATGTCTATATTTGCAAACATAATATTGGCTCAATGATAACATATATTTGATACTTTAGAGATTTCTCAAATTGATGTTTATTTATCTTCTTTTTCCCTTCTCACAAATCCCCAAGAGTAAAAGAAAACTAATCCCACTACATACCCTTTTGTTTAGAGTTCTATCTGAATTATATTCAGTTCGAGTACGTGAGTGTCCCACTCAACGTGGTCATGGCCTATTAAAAGTGGTAGACTACAGGCAACAAGCGTGCTGTCTAAGCTTGGAGGAAGCAGGCGAATCAAAGAAGAGAATAAGAAAGGCCTGACAAGAGTGTGTTTCCACAAGAAGCGATGAGCTACTTCTCACAATTAAGTTTTATCTCTTGTAGCCCAGATGTCACAGAGCTCATCAGCCTTCAGTGATTATAAAATAAAGATTTTATTGCTGTTTTATGACCAAATTATAGTTAATAGAATTCCTACTGGCCTGGTAGAAACTAGTTATCAAAAGTTCACCCATCTCCTATTATTTATGGGAGTCCCAGAGGGCTGCCCTACCTGTGGAGACAAAACAGTTCGGTAGCAGCGTGTCTGTGCGAGATCAGTGCTTTTCTCCAGAGTACCTCTCTGCCGTCTGCCATCTTCCAACAAGCATTGCAGGTACTTTTCACACTGTGGTTCACTTAAAAGGAAACAAATAGTAAAAGAATCAGTACATGTTCATTTTGGGGAGTCATCGGGAGTCAAGGACTTTAAAAAAAATATGTAAAGTGTGAATTGGCAATGATCACCATCAGCGTTCCATGTCTCACATCCCCCCTTTTAATTTTTTCTGAAGAGTCTGAACTCCCTTTCCACCATTATTTTAGAAAGTGATCTAAGTTCTATGTCCTAACAGTGATAAATGTTAACCTACATGGTCTTTCTCTTTTATTGTCTCCTGCACACTTTCTTTTGTGACATAAAATCCTACTATGAATAATACAAAATTTAAGTATCATATGGATAAGAACTGATACAGACTGAGACTTTAGAGTGAAAGTAAAAGAAATAGCAGATAAAAGGAGAAATTTAAAGTAGATTCCATTCTGTCAGTACCTCCCATTAACTAATGTTTACTTGGGAGACAAAGGGAAAAAAAAGCATTATCAAATGATTATATTGTTTGTAATTCTTGCTGCCATTGCAGTTGTAGACAGTGTTTCTTAAAAAATGGTGACTAGGGAAATGTATACCCATGTTTGTTTGTTTATTTTGCTTCACTTTAGTTCACTTTTACTTCTTCCGTAGGCAAATAATTATTACAATATATGAAGATATATATTTACAAAACAGTACGTAAGGTTAAGCAATGTGGCACTATGTTCAGAAATGGACCTATATCAATAATATTATATGAAAACTGCCTCCCTTTAAACACTTTAGCCCTGAGGATGTAGCGCAGCAGTGGAGCAGTTGCCTAGAGAGTATTTAAATGCATTTTTGTAAGAAATCTCAAAGGATATATTGACTGTAAATGATTTTCATTATGGGTAGTGATTTTGCCCTTTACCATATAACTGGCAACTCAGACAGATGCACAAAAGACAGATGAGGATGGAATCACTCAGTGCGCTCTTCCCTGCTCTTTGGCAGCCGGCGAGGCAGCGCTTCAGACCCACACAATTGATTAAAACAATCCGAAAACACTGTCCCACAGCCCGTCGTGATTAACAGTGCGGACTTTCGTACTCACAGTTCAGATGCGTGCTTCTCACCATTTAATGTCCACACAAATCTTGGTAAAATGCACCTCGGTTTAAGTAGGTCTTTTAGGGCCCAAACCTGAGAGTCTCCATTTACAGCAATGTCCAGGATGGCAAATGCAATGACTGAGGTAGACTGCATTGTGCAAAGCAAGAGACTTCAAAATTTAAATCAAAATTTTTCGTTTTATATAAATATTATTAAAAAATTTAGGGTCAATAAGGAAATACATGCCACTAAATTACAATAGTCTTTATTCATTTTTAATGTGTGATTATGCCTTACTTAAGCAGGTAAGATCTGGGTACTCATGAGACAGCGTGAGTGAACCACACTGGTCATCATGAGAGAATTTTGTCTTTACTTACATAAAAGTGGCTGTAGTTAATTTTGGTAAGGATGATTGATAATGGAATATAGTAAATAATCTCCATAATCCATTATCAATATCCTTACACAAAGTATCTGCATCTTGAAATCACATTTTTTTCCTTAACACATATTAATTATACAGAGTAATAGATCCTGCGGTGGCACTTTCATACATGTATTTGACAACTCTGCTCTTATCTATCCTCCCATCGCTTTCCCATGGCCATTTTTACCCTCCCATTCCACTGCCTCCCTATACCCTTTTTTGTATCTAGTACCCTCCCTTCTATTTTCATACCAGGTTTTCTAGATTCCATATGTAAGAGTGGCCATCTTAAAATAAAATTAATTTGACCCACTCGAAATTGATCAGCCAAAGTCCCTGTATTAAAAAATTATTCAAGCCCTGGTCTGATGTCCATTGATAAGGTAAATACTGATCAACACTTCACAGCAACTTACCCTATACAAATATCAAAATCACATAGAACTCAAACTTACCAGTCTTTCCCTTTTATCATATCTACAATACTGTACAAGGTGTTGGTTTCAGAATACAAACTTTCCACATAAGAATTTATGAATGTTTCAAAAGGTTTTATAGATTATTTGTCTTCCCTAATGAGTATTTATAATTATTGATGTCATATAGTAAATTACAGTCTCAATTGAATATATTAAAATAGTAAAATACACTAATGGTGTTAGAAATAGCAATTTCTTGTTTATGTCTTGCAAGGAATTCAATATGTATATGAAACTAACATATTAATCTTGCATTATCAATTGGAAGTAGTGGAAAGCCTGCTCTTTAAAAAGAGCACTTCTCATCAGATATAATGACCACAGAAGGCAAAACTGGAAGAACTTGAATGATCATCTGGCCCTCTTATTTTGTACCAAATACATTTACAATCTAGAATTTTCCCTCTTGTGGGATTGAGTTACATCAGTTAAGATTAAAATAACCATTCTAAACAATATCATTGATTTCCTCTGTTTTTACCTATTTATTCTTAGGTAGGTGGTTTTTGAATTCTATCACAAAAGATCACACATGCTAACAATATGTTTTTATTTACTTTTTTCAATATTTTCATCAGCTTGCCAGGGCTTAGTCATTTTCATATTCACTGATACAAATTTAATAAATAACAACTCTGTTCTCAAAATGAAAAAGTTAGCATGTATTAAAATTGTATGCAATGAGGTGGAAACATTATGAAATGTCTTCTGCCAGGGAGGTGGGTGGTGGGCAAACCTTTAAGAAGTTTTGAGTTCGTCTTAGCCTCCATCAAAGAGAATCTCTGGGCTGCTGATTGGTCGTGTGGAACCCAGTGAGGCCAGTAAGTCAAAGTCAGTCTCATCCACAGTATCCTCATCTGTGTCACGGAAGAGATTATTATGAATTTCCGAAGCATTTACTTTAATTGGTTAGTACCTCTTTGGTCTCCCCATGTTATATATACTTATTGCAAGCTGTAACTTCTGGGTATAAAATCACTTAAACAACAACAACCTTTAGAATCTTCTTAGAAGAATGATAGAAGCTTACCCCTTATTACCACTCTGCTCCATGCGTCTAGTTCTGAATTTTCTCTTTTAAGCATCCAGAACAATTTCTCCCCATCTTTTTGCAGAGATACTTTCCATCCACTTTATTTATGGACCATCTATGACATGTTATGTTGGGAGACAGGAATGAAAGGCAGTAATCTTTATGACTGAGTTTATATATGTATTTGAATTTAGACATTAAACACAGCATGCTCTGGAATTTATTATATTTCACTCATTCTCAGGAAAGAGAGAACTACAAACACCACTCAAGTAATTATATAAATTGTCAGCTTCCAAAGTAAAAGATCATGCCCCAGGACCAAAGAGCCATACATAGATCCACATAATCACAATAAATGCATTTTAAGTAATCCTTGAATTTTGACCAAAGTTGTGTATATCAGTCTGTTCTACCTTTTAGAATTTGAAAGAGCAAATTAATATTAAACAGAAAATGAGAGGAAACACGAACAATCTGTAGATGGTCACAAGATAGAATACACCTGTTGGTATCTAAAAATATGTACAAATAATAAAAATCTCTGGCCTATAAAAATGTATTCAACTCCAAAGAATGACAACTGAACATGTAAGATTTGGTGAACAAGTAGTTTAAGAATTCTCAATAAAAAGTATGGTTCAAATAACAAATTGAACCCAAATTGACAATGCTTACCCCGTTCCAAATCCAATTATGAATATTCAACATGATAAAAACAGCAAAAATTCTAACAACATTGTCTTAGATTTGCTAGAATGAATCGTTGTAAGAGAGCAGATTTAATACGGGACATTTATAGATTATGATATTCACCCAGAAGCCAATTGCAGAAGGTGCTGAATGTCCATCTAGGCACTGGAGACCCAAAAGATCCAACTGAGGGCTGGGAGCCCACAGCACTGTCCCATGTACGTCCGTGTCTGCACATGATGGCTAGAAAGATCTTCCCTGGAACCAGGATACAATGCTCGCAGCAGAGATAACAACCAGAGCTCCTCCGAAGCAACAGCAGCCATTCTCGAAGACAGCAAGGCCCCCAAGCTCCTTCCTCAACAAGGACAGCTGAGTTCCTTTCCGAAGAACCAGCTACAGCAGAGCTTCTCCTGGGAAACAGCCCGCCAACTAGCTTTGGCTCCCGCTCTGCCTTATGTTGAATCAGCAACAACCCTCAGGTGGATCTCGTACGCCCCACATCACACTTACTCAGTCCGGCTGGGCATTCTGGCTCAAATTGACCACATTAGGTCCACCACAAACATTTACAATGCAGAGTCATTGTTCATCTGCATGTGGGACAATGTTTAAGATTTTAGTCTGGTAAGAAAAGATAAGGAAAAAAAAAAACACCGACTGAAGTTGGAAAAGAGAAACTTGAATCAAAGAAACATGCTGAGAGAATAATATACAGAAACATTAGCATGCTCCTGGGCTGGGTGTGGCGGTGCACACCTGCAATCTCAGCACTTGCACTCAGGAGGCTGAGGCAGGTGAATCGCCTTCAATTCAATTCAGTCGGGTTACATAGTGAGTTCAACGCGAGACTGAACCTCAAAAAATAAAACAGAACAAAAAATTTAACATGCTCTTGAAGATAAATGGACACAGAATGGAAGAATAGATGGATCGTTTGGAGGATAATACCATAATTTAATCTTACTGTCTTATGGTGTTAATAATTTAAGGAAGTGGACATTGTGTGTTTCAGAGTTTGTTGTAATATCAAACAACCTTAAAAGCTCTTCAATTAGCAATATAAAATTTTATTTTTTACTCACATTGGTAGTCTATTGTGTTGGTAGAACATTTCAATTGTTATAATCATTTTCAGCTGTTTATAGCTCTACCTTAATATTTGCCTCAAGGGTCAACTTGATAGAAGAAAGTAATGTGTAAATTTTTCTGACTTGGAATGTATAAATATGACTTGGAAAAAACACCAATGGAATTGATACAAGGAACATCTCATTATATTTTCTTGAACAAAATCAGCTGTATTACTGTAGTCTCTTTTATACCTTTTGACCTTCAAGTAAATTCATATATATCAAGAGAACTAGAAATGACTATGATTAGTAACAATTTGGATGAGGAGTTAAAAAGAATGGAGAGTCATAGATTACTACAAATTCTCTAGGTCTTCAAATTGAACATGTAGTTTGTTAAATCATAAGCATAGACAAAAAAAAGAACGACAACAGAATACAGTAGCAATTCAGTGTACATGCATGTAGGTACACATATGTTACAAAATGTAGTAGGTGTGTATTACAGAATACACATTTGACAATTTACCACTCCAGATAATAATGTCATTACAATATCATACACAATATTTGCATTTACGCAGTGATCCAAACGCCCTTTCACTGTATTGTGATACTAGAGATAGACCTAGTAAACACTTCTTCTCTTGCCATCTGGAGTGATATAAAGCAAGGTCAGTCAAGAGCTCTGGAGGGGCACCCCGTGAAGACTGGGCATCTCTTTCTGAGCTTGTTGTTTTCTCTTTCTTTTGTTTTCTCCATCAGTGCGTGGTGATCAGCTGGTGTTTGGGGACCAGCGATAATAATTCTCTAGCGAGTTTCAGTGACTTGCTGCCAGACTGCATCCCAGTAATTTTATTTTACTGCGTCTGACTTTCCCATAAATCTTTCAAGAGTCTTAGCAGATAGCTTCTCAGCATATTTCAGCCACTCATATACCTCTATGAGTGGCTTCCTAGTGCTTCGGAGGGTGACATCACAGTGAATTTCAGCAACTCTCCCAAAGGTGGCTGGCCCGTGCGTGTGTTTGGCTGCCCAGCCCAGATTCAGTGTACTTCTTTAGCATCATAGAGGACATTTTTCTGCTCCTTAGTTGTGTTAATCATATTTTCCTTTAAACTGTCTGTGTTTTATTATGGTGGATTAGCATTGTGGTTACTTGCTAATCCTAGACAGACTGCTCCTCCCTGCAAGGGCTGGGTAGTCCCCCAGGTTAGTAAACAACATGTTTTCCAACACATAGTTACATGAAGCCCAAACAATACAAAGGTCACATATCCAACCATATCTTCTATAATTCACACACAAAATCAAATATCACTCTGTCCTAAATCTCACCAAGACTAGATACACAACAACTAGGGACCACTCCTCTACCCCTGAACAACAGGTATTACTCAAAGAACACAATCCTGTGGTGCTTACCTTGTTTTATCCATGTCTCCCATGAATAACACAGGAAGATTTTTGCCCATGTTTTTCTTTGCTCCATCTTCATTATTCTAGATATAATGAGTTTGACTGTAGAATTGAAGAGGCCTCCAAAATTTACTAGCTTCAGTAAAATTTTGATTTTTAGTGTCTTGTTTTTAATAAAAAAATTTATGTGTCACAGATATCTCAGTCAAATACAAAAGTGGAAAAACAAAAGATTAAATAGATACATTTGTTGGCATCAACTTACCAGGCACAATTTGTAGTCTCAATCCCAGATGATTTGCAAGAAAAGAATTTGGAAATCACTCCACTCACTAAGGCACTGAGAATTACATTCACGAGGGAGAACACTTGCTCCCGTGAAAACTCTGCAACTCCTTTTGTAGGTCATAGATGACCACCGGGGATTCTGCAATAGAAACAGTGTCTTCAACTTCCGCAATAGAGTTAAAGGAGTGTCGTGAACCCTGGTTAGTTATCCCTGCCTTTGGGACTAAGTCCTCCATTACAGCGGACCTCAACGTTTCTGGAGGCAACAAACGCTCAGGGTGAATATTTAAGAATGGCTATAACAGAATGGCTAAAGCTTTGTTAATTGATTTCTGGACTCATGCATTTAACTTTGGAGAAGACCGCAAGTTATACTGTCTTCTGATTCCAATAACACAAATTACATAATGTACCCTTTTAGGGCTCCCAGTGGAGGAGGGAGGAAGGAGGAGGAGGAGGAGGAAGAAGAGGAAGAGGAGGACATGGGGGAAAATTGAAAGAAAAATAATAATAAGTGTTTAAAGTATCATGTAATACAGGGAATTATTATAGACTTTATAGTAAAGAAACAATTCTGTAGCTTGTTAACAGTGACATTGACTATATAGTGCTTGCAGAACAAAATAAGAGCAAGGGAAGAGTGTACTTATCTAAGAAAATATAATTTTCAAAATAATCGGCATAAACCTCAAAGAATACTCATGAGTGAAAATATTAGAAGACAGGTAGAAAAAGAATCCTAATCATATTCAATGTTATTTGCTTTAATGTTAGATCACTTAAGTGCTGTATGGAGAATAGACAGAATGGATGTGAGTTTGAAACTATGGATGAAATATATGAGAAGAAAATGTCAGGGTAATATTGTGGTCCACCAGGCAATCAGTTAAATATAAGGAGGTTCCAAAGAAATGAAACATTTTGTAGTATTACAAAATACAGCACATAATCAATTTGAAATTCATGATGCATTCAATCTTATTAGGAACTAAAATATATAAAACATATCTCAAAATAACAACTGCTGTAGGCTGAATCTAGACTATTCCCCAAAAGCTTGTAATACAGGCTTATTTCTCAACCTGGTCCCACTCACAGGTGGTAGAAACTTAGGTGGGGCAGGTGAGAGACTCCAGGTCCCCGGAACTGCGGCCTCAAAAGACGCTGGTCTCCTCTTCACTCCTTCACTTTTCTTCCTTGAGGGAAGCGGTTTTTCTCTGTCTCATGGTCCATATCACTATGTGCTGCTTCACTAAAGCTCGAAAGCAATGGACTATTTCATCATGGACTCCAAAACTAAGTCCAATTTAATCTTAATATTTCTTACTTCACCATCATAGGCATTTGGGAGAGTAACAAAGACCTGACGAACATTAAGTATGACGAAGGGAGACTTATCATGGAAAATAAGTATAAAACATTCTAATAAAATAAATTCTGAAAAGAGTTTTATTAGTAAAAGTTTTCAATCACGGGCCATATAAATCATTTATAGTTCAAATAATCTGGAAGAGATGAAGTTGAGAGAATTCAAATCTGTAATTGGTGGTTGTCAAAGACAGCTGATTGTTGTAATCATCTTAAGAAACATTTAAAATGAGACACTACGCGTTGTAAAAAAAAAAATAAGATATTCGAGGTCTTCACCTACAGTATAAGAAACTCCAGGGTTTGGGAAGTGTGTGTTTTTAACTTGTAACTGTAATAATTACTCAAGTGCGATCACAAATATGTGATATCTACGGTACATTTGAGTTTGTGTTAGAAAGCAGTGGAAGCACTTATGAGAAAGAAAATGCTCATAATTTAAAAATATGGCACAGTTTAGATTGCTTTATAATATATTCTATCACTGAATAATGGATCTGGCTATAGACCTACCATGAGATAACACACTGCTAGTGTGCAGAATCATATTCCAGCCACAGAGAAGCAACAGTTTCATTCCATTTACATTCTGTGTTTTTCATGGTAAATTTCTATGATATACCATTGAAATAACAACTTTCTATGAGATATGAAGTTCTAGATCTCTGGCTATCTGACGTATTACCTAATGCATTCAACTTCATATAGTTTCTTTATTGATTAACTAAAGCAATTAGCTCATTTGGGATTCACAATAAAACAGAATAGTATTAGATTTTGGGGAAGAAAAGTTGAACTCTCTTATAAAGCTCAACTATTTGGTGGTAAGGTGTATCCTGAGAAACTAGTTTCAGAGATAAATTAAAAGAAATTAAAAAGGAAAAATGTAGAGTAAGTCTTGTTATACAGGGTAGAAGAAGGTATTACCAAAGTAAAAATTAATTGAAGTAAAACTTTCAGAAAAATGTAAAAATAAATGTGATAATTGGGGGAAAGGCACAGTCTGTGGACATAAAACTAAAAATAGTGCACTCAGATCATGGTGAGTGAGTGAGGAGTAGATTGGGACATAATGACTTGGCAAAGCCGGTCAGGGAGAATGGGTGGCATCGAAACACACTTAACAGGAAATTGTGTCTTATTATGCTGTTCTGGGGCATCTGTATTGACACAATGGGTCACTGATCACCAAACTGACTCCTGTGAAGTTCTTCAAGTTCCACTGATTTAGGTAACGTCTATGTATATGACATTTATTAAACTGAAATAACAATTTGGATTTGGAGGAAATTTATCCACAGAAATGTTCTGTAGTAATCTTCACTCACACTTGTTGAGCTGCATTTCAGGTTTCCATGATTCCAAGATCTATGGTGTTTTCAGTCCATTTTATTTTGTGAAATGAGACTTTTTTTTTTTTTTTGTTTGGTGCCGGGGATCGAACTTAGGGCTTTGCGCTTGCTAGGCAAGCACTCTAACCACTGAGGCAAATACTCAGCCCCGAAATGAGACTTTAAAATAAAATAGTTGAAATGGAATAAATATGTGAATACATTCATTTAAAATGGGTTAAAAAGAAGAGTAAGAATGTGGATAAAATTTGTGACACAGGACAGATGTGTTTATAAAGGGAAATTGGTGTAAAAAGAATTAAAGTGTGTTATGTCCATGTACCAACTCTCCACGATGAATGTAAACATTATGTACTGCAAACATGTAATAAAAATAAAAATTCTAAAGGCCTCGATTCAGTGTACTTGCATAGGCACTGCCTTTAAGCCCAAAATACATCAGATAGAATGAGTACAGAAGATTCCACAGCCATATGATCCAGACAGTGCTTCACTTTTTAAAGCAAAATTACTTAAATTCTTCCAACAAAAACTTAAACTGAGAATGATAACAGTAATTACTTAATAGAGCCATTGTGAGAATTGTGTCATTACTTCCTAACTTTACTGAACAGAAGGAGCATGCTAATGTTCTAGTGGATTAAATATATAAGCCTTTTCTGTCTGATTAAAGTTCAAGTCAGCCACTTCAAATTATGAATATTAATATAGAATATCTAGAACTGTGTCACTCGATTTGAGGAGACATCCTTTTGTTAAAGGCTGACTACGGTATAGTGCTTAGTACATGGAATGCTAGCATTGAAACAGTAGCTATTACTGTGGAGAATTTTTCCTTTTCATTAAGTCAGTGTTTTGTCCTTCAAGTTAGTATTTGGAATACCATGAGATATGTCACATAAAGTGAAGAGCTTCCCTTTGAAAAATCATGTCAAAGCTCTTATTAATTCAAGTCAGGCAAGCGGGTTTAGTGGGTACATTCAAATTTCTGTGCAATCTAATTCCAAAAAAAGGATGCATTGGCATGACATCTGTATCCATTTCCAGAATAGGTGGTCTTAGGGTAAAATATCTCTTTACAAAAGTTTCCATCTTTTTTAAAAAATATTTTCTTTAATGATTTCTAACGATAAAACAAATATGTCAGCAATATTTGTATCTTCTCTTTGCCTCAGCTGTATATGAATTTCTGCAATTTCGGGGCTTTGCTTTTTTTTTTTTTTTTTAATTTCTAATTTCCCATAGAATTTTGATACTCTCCATGCTTCTGACCAAGGATCTGTTTGTATATGTGTGTTCCACAGCTCCTGTTTTCTTTATAGATTGCCGAATACTTTAAACAACCACAATGGTAACAAAGTTGTCAGAAACGTCTTGTTCTGCCTCAAGAGTTAAAATTTTCTTGGTAAATATTCGTGTCTTCTTTATATTCACTATTTGAAGTGAAGTTAAATATGATTCTATGATTCTATCATACTACGTGTAAGATGACTAAGGGAGATAAAATTAAGGATAGGTAAGGAAAGCAAAGGTAATGCAAATAGAATGCTTAAGTGACTAAATGTTTACTGTTACACAAAGGATTAATTCTTGAGTTGATAACCTCTGAATATTCCATTTTATTCAACTTGGTCTTTATATTATATTCATACAGTTTTCTTTTTTTTAATTAAGAGAAGACAATTTATTTAGAGGACAATTTATTTAAAAGTGGGGGAAAAGGGGGAAGGGAGATGATAGATAGCTACTCGAAGAGTAGGGAGCATTCTAAAGTGAAATACTCCTATATTCATACAGTTTTCATAAAAGCTTATATTGTTTGAGTTTACCTCAAATGTCACTTGTCTAATGTATTAATTTAACATTTTATTTTCTCCAAAAAGACAAGTACTAGCAAACTAAATAGAATCATTAAATGTATTATGCTAGTTATAAAGAGTGACATATAATTTATCTTGAAGTATAATCTCTAAGGAACTCATGAATCTCTTCCTCACTACTTAGCAAAGAAATTCATAATTTGTTAAGTTGTTATTTCTTGTTATTCCCAATAGTGGCACACTATTTTATGGAAATTTGTAAAAATGATTGTAGAAAATTGAAAAGGCTTCTTGGTATGAAACAATTTGTAGGCACAATATATTGCTAAGATGTTAAAGATAATTTTATAACAGCCTGTGACGTTTTTATTTAAAAAATGACAGTTGAATTAAAATATATTAAAAGCAGGTACATTCGCATTTCTCCATGAATTCCCTTTCCTTTTTCTATCCCTCTTTTCCCTTCCCACTTCTCCCCCTCTCTCCGTCCAATGTTCCTCTCCTTGGAATATTATCTTCCTTTTAGATTATACCTATTACACTTCTTCGTCCTTTTTTTACATCCATGGTTTCTCATATCAGAGAAACAATTCGAAGTGTACTCATAAGTGTCCGCTTTATTTCACTTAATAGTATGCTCTCAAGGAACATCCATTTACATACTGGAAATGATTCTAGTTTATCCTTTTTTATGGCAGTGTAGTACTCCACTGTGTAGAAAAACCGCATTTTCTTTAGCCATTCATTGGTTGTTGGGCATTTAGGCTGTTTCCAATATTTAGCTATTACAAATTGTGTTGCTACAAACATGGTTGTGCATATATCGCTGTAATGCCAGCATTCTTGGAGTAGCTCAGAGAGAAGGTCTTGCATTCAATCCTCAGGACAGCAAGAAAAAACAACCAACCGAACAAACAAACAACTTTAGGAACATCCTAGAACTCATCAATGGGGTGAGACATCTCCATATTCCGAGGAAGTGAGAATCCTCACACTTTAAAGATAAGTGAAATAGTATTTTTTGCTGACCATGCTGCTTTCCCCCAAACTGGAACAGTGCCACACACAGAAGATTCCCCTGGATCCACATTTTTTATAGTGCAAAAGTGGGTTGGAGAAAGAAGTTTAGTTTTCCTATCATTGTGTGACCTTTCATAAGAGTCTCACCGCTGTCGCATCCCAAAGGGAGTAGACAGGGATAGACTACCTGAAGCAAGTTAGAAACAAAGAACAGAGAAGGAACTCAGAGAAACTTGTGTGCAGATTTTAGACTTTGCTCCGCACTCCCATTAATGTAAGCACCACCCCAGTGAGAACGTCTGAGAGCATCTCACCGCGAGAAGCAGCAACCACAGGGCCCTACGGCCTGTCTTTCGACTGCGTGGCCACACAGTTCGTGCGAGTCCACCTCTAGCCAAGAGGCAACTGCACATCAGTAAGTGACCATGCAGGGCGCATCTGGCCTTGTGCACTGTCAGTCATGAAGTGGTGATCTAACTAAACTCCACTGCTCCCATTAGGTTTTCTCCGCCTTGGCAGGCAACTACTGGGCATGGATTATCCTTAAGAGGAGTGTTTGTTCTTGCCCAACCTCAGCAGCACTATGGCAACTATTCCAAGCCTCTATTCTCTGTTTAAATCTACCCTCTGGGAGGGAAATAAAATTTACACATATATATAGCACTCTATCTCTGCATATGCGCTGTGCTGAGCAGTCATCTAAGAGACCTCACCACATCTTGCAGCACGGTACATGCCCAGCTACAGGTTAGAAAAAATAATTCCACCCAACCAGGCAAGAAAACCTGCAACTCTGTCCAATCAGAGATGATCAAATATCCCAAAGAGTTCTGCCTGGTAATGGAGCTTGGCCATTAGTCTCAGCAGACCACAGAACATAGCCAAGAGAACTGTTCCACCTCACAACAGAGAAGTGAACCAGACTCGTCAGAGCACCAGACACCGAGGTCTGTCTGTCCAGGGTTTTATCAGTTGCCCTAATCAGATTGCCAGGCTGGATTAAATGGTATAGTTCTATCACCTCCAAAGAACACCTGCAAAGACAAGATTAGTGAATGTCCCCTCACATATGCAGACACCAATTTAAAGACCTAAGAATCATGCAAAATAGGTAATGGAACTCCAATAGGGGAGCCAGAAATAATGGAAATCTGTGGAAAACTGGCAAAAATTTCACAATAATCTTAAAGAAGTTTAAGGAATTCCAAGAAAATGTAGAACAAAACTAAATGAAATTAGGAAGAAAACAATTTATGAAAACATAGAGAACTTTGACAAGTAAGTTAAAACAAAATTTATGACTCTTTTAGATATACATCATAATAACTGATATAAAAATCCAATACAAATCATGAGCAGTAGACTTTATCAAGCAGAAGAATTACCAAACCTAAGCAGAGGAAATTTGAAATTATCCAGAAAAACCAACAAAAAAGGACATGAAAAAATGAAGAAGGACTATGTGAATCATGAATATTCTGAAAATTAAAAAAAAGTCTCATGTTTAGAGTTCTAGGAAGAGAAAAAAGAGGGCTAATAAAATGTGTATAATGAAATAATTATTAAAATTTTTCCAAATTTGGAGAAAGACAATCATCCAGGTATAAGAAACTTAGAGGTCATCTGTGAAATTTAAGCACAGGCAAGTTCATCATAAATCAAATTTTAACAAAAAGAAAAGAAAGAATATTGAAAGCACCCAGGATTAAGGAACATCACTTTCAAAGAAGTCCTAATGCAGGTTACTTTGAATTGTCCAGCAGAAACCCTACAGGTCAAGACAGAGTGAGATAATACATAGAACATGCTGACTATAGGGGTAAACTTCCAAGAATAGTTTACCTAGAAAAAATATCCTTTAGAAACAAGGGAGAAATAAAACCTTTCTGAGATGAACCAATGCTAAGGAAGTTCATCATTGCTAGGTTTCCTTTAAAGGAATTACTAAGGGACCTTTTGGAAGATGAAATAGGAGGCTTCTAAAAACCATCAAATATGAAAGCACAAACTTCAATAATATAGTTAGCACAGTTATATTTAGAATTCTGTAATACCCTAAGACTAGTATGTAAAGTGATTTTATTTCTATTGAAGTGGTAGAAGACAATAAAAAAGATGAACAATAGATGGACGTAAATGGACGCAAAAGAGAGCAGTGGTAATTGTATTTATATCAAACATAATAAACTTTAAAACTTTTAGAAAGAGACAAAGAACATTACATTTTGTAAAAGAGTTTATTTACCAAGAGAAAATAACAACTGTACATATACATGCACCCACGATACGAGCGCCTAAAAACACAAAACAAATGCGTGACTTGAAGGGGAAAATATACTGCAAAACTATAGGAGTAGGGAACCTTAGTCCTCCTTTTTCAATAAAAGATAATATATAAAGAAAAAATAATCAGGAAATATTAGACATGAATTATATTTTTAAATGGACCTAACA
This sequence comes from Hystrix cristata, assembly GCA_004026905.1. Classification (NCBI taxonomy): domain Eukaryota; kingdom Metazoa; phylum Chordata; class Mammalia; order Rodentia; family Hystricidae; genus Hystrix; species Hystrix cristata. The sequence goes on from PVJO010007290.1 coordinate 47,351, forward strand.
GACATACAAAGAACATTCTGTCCAACAGCAAGAGAATGAATACACATTCCACTCAGGTACGTTCAAAACATTCTCCAGGATAGATGAAGTTACAAACAAATCTTAACGAATTGAATGGTATTTAGGATATATCAATTTTCTGGAACTCAGTGGCATAAAAGTAAAAATAAACAGCTGGGAAATCATAGAAAACACAGAGATACATGGAAATGAAACAAGACTTTATTTTTCTTTTAAATGAAACAAGACTTTTAATGAAAGACTCAGAGAATAAGTGAAAGGAAGTAAAAATACCTCTACACAATGATGGAACCACAAGACAATAAGCCATAAGGAATAGAACAAAATTGGTCCAGTGTGGTAAATTTACAATGATAAAAGACTATTGGGGGAAAAAAAAAAGATCTCAAATAAAATGCACAATTTAATTTTATAGTTTGCAAAGATAGGACAAAAAAAGACATAAGCCCAACTTTAGTATAATGAAGGAAAAACAAAGATAAAAATTAAAAAAAAAAGAAATATAGAAAAATACTTGAAAAATTCAAAAAAAGTTAAGAGACGTTTCCTTGAAAAGAAATCCCGGTGTAGTGTATACCTATAGTCTCAGGCACTTAGGAAACTAAGGCAAGATTTGTGCTTGAACTTAGGAGTTTGTGGCTAGCCCAGGCAATGAAATAGGATAACACTCTGTCTCAAAAAGTGGGAGGCAGGAAGAAGATGAGGGCAAAAATTGTCAAATAAATAAGATCAAAAATGAAAAAGGACAAGAATGTAGACTAAATGCTTGATAAAATAAAAAAAAAAGAAATGAAAGACAAGACCATAGAATACATACAGAGGGAAAAAAAAGAATTAATACAGAGAAAAACAAAAGATCATATGAAATGAACATGAACAATTATACTCAAATAGGATGATCTAGAAGAACTGAATAATTTCTTAATCATATACAGCCTACTAATAGAAAATCTAAACAGAATAACTACAATTAAGAGGACTGAAACAGAATTAAAAAATCTGACCAAAGGAAAACCCAGGATTCAGTGGCTTCACTGCTGAAATTTAACAAATATTTAAGTCATTGATAGGAATTACTTTCAAAATCTTCTAAAAAAAATCAAAGTGGATGAAATATTTCCAAATACATTTTAAAAGCCAATATAACCCTGTGAGGATACAGTAAGAAAATAAAATTGTAGATTAGTATTATACCTTATTATCATGAACATTGACAAATTCTCAACAAACTATTAGTAGACAAATTTAATAATATCACTCACTATGATCAAATGGAATTTATCCTTGTGTTCTAGAGATGTTTCAAAATAAGCAAATAAATAAATGTGATATACAATTATTAAGAAAATGAAACGTACATATATTGTCATCTCAATAAATACAAAAATAGTGTGACAAAATTGAATGTATTTTCATGATAAAGACTTAATACATTAAACATAGAAGCAATGCAACTAAACACAATAAAAGAAATATATAATAAAGGTTTAGATCACATCTTTCTCAACTATTAAAGACTGAAAGTATTTATTCCAAAATGGGAAATGAAACAAGATGCTCCCTTTCAGTAATTTTTCACAACGCTGTACTAAAAGTCCTAGCCAGAGCAACTAGGCAAGAAAAAGTGCAAAAAGACACCCACATAGGAAAGGAGGAAAGAAAACACTCAATTTGCAAAAAATACAATCTTACATGTAGAATACCTTTAAAATTCTTTTTTTTTTAAGACTACCTTTAAGATTCTACCCAAAGTGGCTAGAATAAACAAATTCAAATACATGCAAAACATGCGAAAGTGGTAGCATTTCTACATACTAACAAACTATCTAAAAATGAAATTAAGAAAACAATTCCACTTAGAATAGTAAAAACAAAAATACCTGTAAATTGATCTAAGGAGTTGAAAGACTTTTATAATGAAAAGTATAAAATATTAATTGAAGCAAATACAAATAAATGAAAAGATATATTGTGGTCATGTATTGGTAAGTTTAATAATGCAAAAGTTTTGTGCTACTCAAAGTGATCTATAGGTTCACTGTAATCCTTACCACAAATCCTTTCTACTCACAGAAATAAAAGGATAAACCTAAAATTCATATGAAACCAAAAACATTCAAAGATCCAAAACAATTTTGAAAAATAAAAACAAAGCTGGAATCAGCACAGTTTCTAATTTAAAACTGTATCACATAATGTAGTAATCAAGTCTAGTGATAGCATAAAAAACAGATACCTAGACCAGGAGAACAGTACCCACAGTCCAGAAATAAGCCCACGTATTCGTGGTTAGCTGATTATTGATAATAGTGCCAAGAATATATAAAGGAAAGAACGGTTCCTTTAGTAAATTGTGTTGAGAAAATTTTATAGCAATACATGAAAGGACAAAAGTAGACATTTATCTACCTCATATGCACAAATGAGCTATAAATATACAAAGAGTTAAATGTGATACTTGAAACTGAAATTAATAGAAGAAATCGTACAGGGAAGACCTCAGAAGACTGGACTGGGCAATTTTTTTTTTTTTAAATTTGAACACTCAAATAAAGACAACACAGTATGGAAAAAAAATAGCATGGAATCAAACTAAAAGCTATCTACACAAAAAAGATGAATTATAATGTGAAAGGACAACCCAAGAAGTGGGAGATTTATTTGAATATCACGTATCTGATATGGTATTAGTATCCAAAACATAGAAGGAATTCAACTTGGCAAAAAGAAAAAAAAATTAAAGATCAGCTAACAACCTGAATAGACAAAAAATTAGTGGCAAACATGTATATGGAAATATGATTGACATAGTGATCACCAAGAAAAAGCAAATTAAAACCACAGTGAGCTATCATCTCACACCTGTTCGACTTTGTTGTTGGCCTGATGACTTTGACACTGTTGTTGAATATGAAAAAAACAACTCAGTTGCTGTTGGTGGGAATAGAAAATAGTTCAGCAATTATGGAAAATGATATGAGAGTTCTTCACTAATGACAGAAGTAGAGACCACCCCCCCCTTTGGGCAGCAGAAACATTCCAAAATCCCCATTGGTTCTTTATAATTGCAGGTAATACCAGTATGAAATATTGTATATTACTGGAACACAACATTGTCATACTGACACTTGATCTGACCTGATATGGCAACTAAGTATCTAACAGACAGTGAGGGCATAAAAGGCAGATGTTCTGGACAATGTATCCCATGTAAGAAGGAGTGGAATTTTGTAAGGTTTCATCACACCATTTGGAACAACATGAAATTTAAAACCTCTGAATTGTTTATTTATTCCTAAACTTTTTCTTAATAATTCTGGATGGCAGTTGACAATGGGTAACTGAAGCCATGGAATCAAAACCACACATAGGTGGAAACCACTGTAACGTATGATCCAGTAATCCCATTTCTAGATATATACACAAAGGAGATGAAATCAATATGTGAAAGGGGTATCTATACTTCCATGTGCATCATGCATATATACCAAAGCCAAGTTGGAGAACCAACCGAAAAATCCACAGTTGATGAGGAGCTAAAGAAAATATTGCAAATATGCACAATAGAATATTGAAGTCACCATTTAAAACAAAGGAAAGTCTTTCTTTTGTAATGTTGAAATGAATCTGAAGCTCATTATCTAAAGTGAAATTAGCCAAGCACAGAAAGATAGACATAAAATGATTTCACTTACTGGTGGGACCTAAAAATTTGTCTTATAGAAGCGGATAATGGAATGATGGTTACCAGAAGCTAGCGCGGAGGTAGAAAAAGAGCTGGGCATTTTGGATCAAAGTCTACCAAGTTTAATATACAAAGGAGGAATATATTTTGAAAGTTTGCATAAAACAAGTTGATTGTAATCAATAATGTATTTTTTTATTTTAAGATAATGAAGAGAGTAAATATCAAATGTCTCATCATCATAACAATTTATAGGTAAGTTAGTTAGTGGGTATATTAATTTAATCACTCTGCTATGTATTTGTATATAAAAATACCAGATTTCATACTGTATATGAATCTACTTATAATTTAAATATAAAATGTTAGTACTAAAAATACGAAAAATGTAATTTTCTCAAATTAATTTCCAGTTAAAAATAGATTACAAAAAATAATGGTAATCCAAGAAAAAAATAAGAAAATTTCAGGAGGAGTTTTTCTAGAAAATATGTATGTCTATCATTTTACATCTAGAACTCCCAAATTTGTGAGATACATATAATTCTAATTTCAGATCAGAAAGAAAATATCTACATTTGGATGAATTTAACACTAGTTTGAAACAGTATATTACAAATGGAACACAAGAGATGAACTTTATGTTCAAATAAACCATCTATGAATTATTATCTTTACATTTGCATTCATCACCCAGAGCCTGAAAGTCTAATTTAACAATTTAATGTGGACATGTTTAATATTCCTTGCATGGTTATAAAACTAAATTACTGCACATATTACTCACATACCTGTATACACATATATACATATACAGAAATACTTAAAATAATAACCCATGTCTATAAAAGAAAGATATTCGATGAACTCAATATATAATATATCAGTTTAAATATATGTTTATAGCAAAGTAGATACGTAAAAATACTAAGAAGATAGGATGAACTGGAAAGCAAAAGTCTGCATTAATTGTAATGGCACTATAACAATAATTTCATTAATGAGAAAAGAGAAAAATTAGTATTACTAATATTATATAATTTTGTTTTATATGCTTCCTGCAACCTGAAAAAGAGAAAACATGCAACATATCTAATTATAAAAAAGACCCGATGTTAAAATAATATGAATATTTGCTTGGAAAACTAAATAACTCATGAAACATATTCTGTTCATTACAATTTCTAAATTAATAGTTTCACAACAGTTCCTTAAATATATAATATTAATTTCTGATTAGAAAACAAAAAAAATCATCTAAATGAGTAAAAATGTAAAGTATAAAATGTCTGGTATTGAAATTTGCTTAAAATATGGAGGATATTTAAAAGAAATTACAAAATATTATAATGTTGAGGAAATACTAGTACAGACCTGATAAATACAGACATAATATTTTCCTGGAAGAGAACATTTAATATTATAAAGTTGTTGATTTTCTAATAGTTGATGCATATATCATATAACACTGAAATCTTTGAGGAGCCAAAATAAATAACTAAAATGATAAGGGGAATATATATATATATATATATATGTATGGGAATATATATATATATATATGTATATATATACAAGCAAGACCTGAACTGAAATTTATTTTTTAAGTATATTTTATGTTTCACAATGGTACAGAAACTTAAGAGAATCAATAAAAGGGGACACAAATTGCAAAACTAAATCATAATATGTACACACAGGTGTTTCTTCATATAATTGTGCCATGTATAATTGGTGGTATTGTGCAATATAGAAATACTTGTGATTTACTTAAATTATATTAGTCCACTTTGCAAACAATGTAAAAATAAATATGATGTTAAGGCATAAGTCATACCTAATGAACATTATATGATCTATGTTTATATATACATATATATATATAGTAGTAAAAAGTTTAGAGAAAAATAACGTCTGGTATCGAGTAAAGAAAATGTCCACAAAAGTGTAAATAATAAAATTTTAACAGAACAAAATTTAACGTTTCAATGTGCATCAATCCCCTGAAAACTAAACATTGGAAGAGTGAGCAGGCACATTTGCTTGTCATAAGTAAAATGTATGTTTAAACTAAATATAATTTTCTAAAAAGTAATTTAAGATTCATCATCTAAGAAAATTTAAACAAAAAGCATAATGGACTCACATAGAATCACATTTTATTACACTCATTAAAATTGTAGCACCTTTTTAACTACAGACCTGACATTTGACACTAAGCTGATATTTTTGAACGATGTAGTTCTTATGAATGTCAGACTGATGAATCAATCCTACAGTCAAATTCTCACTTATAGCCATAATGAAGTTCTGGGCTTCTTTTGAGGAAATTAATCAGAAATGCATCATTATGTGCACAAAGGACAGAGGTCTTTGCTGTGTTTGGACACCTCCATCTGAGAATGTAAACGTATTTGGAAACAGAGTCACTGAATATGCAGTTACTTCGGATGAGGGACTATTGAAACATGATGAGCCCTTAATATGACGGGGTTAGTGGTCTTAAAAATAAGACGACTCTTTGCAAACAAATACACCTGCTGAATGCCAAGTGGATATGAAGTACAGATCAAAATTATGCATTTGCAAACCAAAGAAGGCGAAGATTATATAAAGCCAACCTCCAAATCCTGGGAAGAGACGAGAACGGCCCACCAACAGCCTCACTAGTAGCCCTACAGAACTAGACTTTAGACTTCTGATCTTCAGAACAGTGACAAAATAAATTTTTGCTTTTCAACAACGCAGCTTATGATGTTTTCTTCCAGTAATGCACCAGCAGATGAAAGTAATTTAAAAATTAAATTTGATATTTGCAATTTTGAAAGAGAAGAAATGGCAGTCAGCTAAAAATGAAATTGTTATATAAATTAATTATAATTATAGGAAATTTTAATTATCTTGGAGATTTTCTATGTAGAAAATGTGCATTTTCTAATAAAAATGGAATTAATGTTGAAGTAAAGACGTTTAAATATAAAACAAATTGTTGATATAATCCATGTTGTAGACTCATTCGATGACCATAGATAAATAATAAAGCATAGGGACTGTAAAATGAAATAATAATGAAAATAAAATTTCAATCCATATATTTACAGCACAATATTATTAAATGTAAAACGAAAACAAAAAACTATCCACATATATGTGCAGAGGCATATACAGACACATGCATACGTGCATCCTTTTCAATAAGAAATACAGTACAATATTCCAAAAATTCAGCTTAACTATGATCTGATTTTTTTCTGTAAAATATTAATTTGTCTGTGGCCCTGGTTGTTCTTCTCAAGGACAATTGATCTCTGTATACTTACTTTGAAATGAAAAGAGTATCATAGAGATTTATGACCAAAATCTCTTTTTCTGAAAAACCATCAACTATATTTTCAATTTTCTAATCAATCCTGGCAAAGAGAGCTGAAGAACACCACCATTTGGCAAATGCATCAGGAGAGTTTGCACCGCCCCTTATGTGTGCGTTGTCCAGTTTATAGAGCCAACAGTGCTACCAGAGAGAAGTATGATGCTTCTAAATGTATAGCTCACAATTGATTATATTTCAAAATTACATCAGTAGTAAGCTGAGGGTTGTTAGCCCGACATTCTTTCCAAACTGAGCCATTTTCTCTTTTCTCATTTTCTGTATAAGTTTAAATGTCATAATAACCATACTCAGTGTCAAAAAAGTTATGATTTTAGCAACATCTTTGAATACATTTCTTTGTAATATATTTCTTACAATTTCAGTATTTAGGGTAATTTTTTAGGTTTTGAGAAAATTTTTGTCATTTACACATTCATTTTCTTTCTTTAGGGAACAGTACTTTATTTTTCCCTGAATCAGATATTAAGTGTATAAAAAACAAAAACAACAACAACAACAACAACAAAAGATATTAAGTGTATTGTGAAGCAAAAACAAAACAAAACAAAACAAAAAAAAGGTGATTGAATTCTATGAGAAATTGAAATTTCAACATTAAGTTGTACATATCACCTAAAAAAGCCCCTGCATTTTAACAATAGCTAAACTTGCGTGCCTTCGAACAACAGTTGTATGGTTTGTTTTCAGATGTAGCTCCAGAAATTATATTTGTGTGTCTCAGCTTTTCTAGCTCCTTTGTAAATTGTCTTTTCTATTTTATTATTTATTGAAAATACTTTTGATTTAGTTCATAATCTTCCTGCAAAAGATACAAGGCACATTTGTGCTTCTTCATATATTATACATAACAATAAGCAAAATTTACAGCAGCGTAAGCAAAGAATGGTTCACTTTACTGCAATGTATAAAATTCAGCAAATTCAGCAAAACCTTTGAAATCATAGTGGAAACGTTTTTACAGGCTGCATACATGTTAAAACAAGCTCTTTAAGTCTCTCCCTCTCTCTCTTTCTCTCTCTTTCTTTCTCTCTTTCTCTCTCTGTGTTTTCCTTTATAGAAAATGGAATGGTTTACCCAAGTGGAAGTAGCAAGTAGAAACACACTGTGCTCCCTGTTTGCAGTAATTGTGTTTATTATGTCAGGTTTCACTTTCACAAATTTCCACAAAATTTGTTTAAAGGAAACAACACTAATTTTAGATCTCTGCATAAGGATTTAAGTATTTCAGGTCAGTTTATAGTTGCCATTAGGGAATGTATGGAAAAACAGGAGCCTACCCCAATGGTCTCATCAGTTTTCTTCAGTTTGGCTAGTTTCTTATTCACTGTGGTCCCCTGACTTCTGCTTTAGTCTATTTGGGACACAATAACAAAATATATCAGGCTGATTAATTTATAAACAACAGAAATTTATTACTAAGTTCTGGAAAATGAAAAATTCAGGATCAAATAGCTGGCAGATTCAGTGTTTGATGAGGGCAAGACTTCTGCTTTAAAGACGATGACTTTTCCTTTTTCTTTATGTGGCAAGAAAGAAGAAAGGATTTAGGGAACTCACTTTCATCTCTTTTACAAGGACACTAATCCCATTCTTAAAGACTTGTGACCTAATCACCTCCCCAAAGCCCCACTTCTTAATGTTATCATATCGAGTGTTAATTTCAATATATTAATTTGCAGAAAACCTACAAATTCAGCCCACATTACATTTTTTTAGGCATTTACTTTAAAAACTTGGAATTGTAAATTATCTCTCTAGCTTTTTGAGACATAAATCTCCCAGATGCTAACCAATGTCTTCTCCAGGAACATGGACTCTTCTCTGAAATATGATTATTGAGAAAGACAGTGTCGCTATCCCTCAGCACTTGTTCACATATAGAAGAATAACACCGATAAGCGTAAAATAATAAATATAGAGGCTTTAAACACATTGAACAATAGGCTTTTCTATTCCAGTGTCTCTTGTACTTTTCCCATTCGTTTCCTATAACTTAAAAATCCTGCTGCCATGTACTTCAGGAGAGCTGAGCTCCAGTTCTCAACCCAATTCCAATAGTTCTGGCACCCACTGCAACAGTGTTGAGAAATGGCTTCCTGTACTGTTTTACTCCAACTGGGGTAATGTTTTTAGGAAGTCTTTGACTATCTGAAATCATCTGCAGAGTTCATTTCTATAAGACATTAACTGCAGAAATGAGAAAAACAGACTATAGGTGAGATAATCTGAGACTTTCCAAATTGCCTAAGTACTATTCCCCAGTTATTTTCTTTAATTTACCAATTTTATTTTCAACAGCAATATTCATCATTCTCTGCTTTGTGTTTTGACCACCTCTCCTCAAAAAAAAAAAAAAAAGAGAAAAAAAAAAGCATACAGAGGAGAGCCATCACTTGTATCCATCATTCCACACGTAAAAGTTGTCTTGGGTTTTACTTTGATAAATGCAATGCTGATCTTCAACACATGAGACATACCACACATCCTTGTTCTTCCTCACAGTTAAAGGGAAAATATTTTTCTGACACATAATTTAATTTCAATAAGGCTTTAGATATAACACTTTCTATCGCTTCTCGGCCTTTTGGCTAAGATCAAGTGTAGATATAACACTTTCTGTCCATCTTTAGGGTCTTTGAAAATACTTCTTATCAGCTTTCTTTGTGTATAACCAAGGAAAATAACTGTATATATTTAGTATGTACAACTTGATGACTTAGTATACCTTCACTGTGAGAAATGATTGGGATAACCAAGCTAATTAACACATCCATGACTCTTTATGGACACATCCATAACAATTTCTACGTAGATACGGCAAAAACAGAAATTCTCCTCCTAACAGACTTCAAGTATAAAATGCAGTGCTACTAACTAATGTCACCATGCTGTACATGAGATCTCAAAGACTTTTTAAACCTCATCACTGAATGCTTGTACTCTTACCTTGATTGCTCCCCTGACCATTTTATGTGAGCACCAGAAATTGTTCTATGGTAAACAAGCCTACATATAGACACTTGAAATTCTGCATAATGTCACAGGGTTGTTGGGACACGGGAATGGGAGTTAAGTATTATACTTGCAACAGCAACTCTACTTTATCTTGAATTAACAGAATAGTAGAACTGCTCTCTTTTCCAACACTAACTTCTGTCCCCTTCTGCTGTTACTGCCATATGCCTCAATTCCTTCAGTAACTAAAGTTGAAATTTCCCAACTATATTAGTCAGGGTTTTCAAAGGAATAAATTTAACATAGGACCCATAAAGTTAAAGGATTATCTTATAATATTCACCCAAAAAGTCAAAGGTAGAAGAGTGCAAAAGATCTGTCATATACTAGAGACCTGAAGAATCCAGTGGAGCGCCTGGATCCCATGGCAATGTCCTGCACGAGTCCAGCTGGAGGCCTAGAGCCCGCGGCAATATCTCATGCAAGTCCCTATCAAGGATCTGCACCGGAAAGGCCCAAGGGCCAGTGATGGAAGCTAGAAAGTCTGTGCTTGCAGGTTGGAGGATCTGTGACAGAAGGTTGTGGGGGATGGTCTGCACTCCAGCCAGGAAGTGATGCTCAAGACAAAGCGAAAAGCAGAGCTCCCCCGAAGAGAATAGCAGACACCCCTGGGACACGGAGGACCCGAGCTCCTACCACAGCGAAAACAGCCAAGTTGTATCAGGAAAACCAACCAGAAACAGAACTTCTCCTGGAAAATTAGCGGCATGCAATCTTCCCCTCCTGCTCTCCTTTAATGGGGTCTTCCGCAACAATCCCCAGGGGCGGTTTTCTGCTCTCAGAACCGTACTGACTCAGTTCAGCTGCATGTTCCCGCGTGGGTTGACCGTGAATTAATCTACCACACTGTCTAATCTGATTTAGCTGTTTAACCTCTTCATCTCTAATTCAGAGAAATCCAGACTACAAAATGTTTGTTAAATTAGTGAGCTTTTCAACTAAAATTGAGGTAAATGATGCTTAAAATCATAACTTCTAAAGGGCAGGTAGTCATATCATAATGTTTCTTGTTGGAAATATTGCTGTACAAAATCTTTACTAACCTATTCTTTCTACTTTAGCTAAAAGTACTCCTAACCTGTCACAGTGTTTTCAAGTACTTTTTCCCTGAATATCTACTCTAGACCAACGTCATTGCTCATGCTCACCATATCGTAAATGATCTGTGTGGAGCTGCTGTTCTCACATAAGTAGAATTATCAACCCACCAATAATTGCTATTTTCCTTAACTTCATCCACTTAGTAAATTACTGTCAATATTTAGCAGAAATTTCTAACAAGTTTTCACAGATTGTATGGCCCCAGATAACTTCCATGTCTCGTAACATTAAGACAACTAATAAGCTTTAAAAGTCCATGCCTACATATTTTATTTCTGCCTGGTTTTTCTTGGTCCAAATGGTCACACTTCTGCGTGCACTCAAGAAAAAAACATATGTTCAGTCACTTCATTTGCTTAGAAATGGCATCCTTCTTTGTTCCCTTGCTCTTGTTTTATGACAGTACATATCTTTTATCTCTCAGCATCATTCCAGGAAATAATTCTTAAAAATTCATAACTGGATTGACATAAACAGGCAATATTTTTCCTTTCCTTGCTGCTATCTCACTAAAAAACAAATTTTACTTTCTTTTATGTCCTGAAAGGTACAATGAGAACAATGTAAACAGTAATCTGCATGCTCTTTCATTAATTAGTAATATTTTCAGTCTTAGTCACAAACATTCTGCACTGTCTTCTTGATGGAAGAATAAGAAAGAACCACAAATTCAAAGAGTCCAAACAGAATTTTTACTTTCTCTCCTGGGGAGATCAGACGTTAAGGCAACCCCATGATTCCTGCCTGTTAGTTTTGCCGCTCTTGTATATTCTTCCTCTTGGGTCTGGGAAGACGTGTGACTTGCTTCTAACCAAAGGAATATGGCGAAGGTGACGGAGGCATGAAATTACATTCACCCGATCACAGGAGGTGGCAAGACTTTGGAATCAGCCTGCCAAACAAGAGTGCTCTCTTGCTTTTTCTGACACATTCACGCCCACCTTCACCGAGCTCTGCTCTCTTTGTTCATTTCTGAAGAAACAAGCTGCTATATTTCCTACCGTTACAAGTAAATGAATTCTGTCAACAACCTGAGAAAGCTCAGAAGTAGATTTTTCCCCAAATTTCCAGACGAAAATGTAGTTTGGTTATGCCTTGATTTCAACCTTTTTCAGTCCTGGAACACTTAACGCAGAAATAGATAACCTCGCTTGGGTTCCTGACTTAGAGAAATGTTTAAAAAATATGTATTGTTTAAGCTGCTATATGTATGATAATTTATTATATGGCAGTAGAAAACTAATATACCTAATAAAATATATTTTCATTTTCCTATTTTACTGACATCACTTTGTATTCAGTTTTGTAGACTTAAAACATGTCACCCTAAATTTTTGTTCTTTCCACTGTCATTAACAGCATCATTTCAGTCAATGAATTCTATTAATTCTGTCTTGGTAAGATCACTCTACCTGCTCATCCCAAATAGTAGAAAATTTCTATAACCTAGATATTTTCCATATGTAAGTACTGTTCACTTATGCCTAATCCATCATATTAGAAAACCATTCATATCATTTCAATCCCTCAGATTAGCTTTACTTCAGTTTTAAATGCAATTCGTACACTATAAATTCCTTGGTATTTGTTTTCTTTCCCTTGGTATAATGTACTTGGGATTCAATCATATGTGTGCATAGAGGTCATTTTGTTTACCCAGTCTTGATGGGCCTTGTGCGTTTTTGTAGTTTGGAACCGACAGCTAATATGAATAAAGATTCTTCAGACATTCATGCATGTCTTTCTTTTGACACATGTTTTCATTAACCTTGGCAAGTACCTCCGTCAAATAGAGTGAGATTTAAGTGTATATGTAACATAAAAACTAACAAAAATTTTCAAAAAAAAGTGTAAAATTTTGCCAGGAATAAATAAATGTTCCAGCTGTAACAGATTTTCATCATACTTGATGTTGTATTTATTTCATTTTCCTCGTTCTAGTAAGGCTCACTGATTTGTTAAGCATAGAGTTTATTATGATAGTCATCTACAAACATTTAATAAATACCTATTGCATATATTTATAAACTATCATGCTAGTAATTAAATAAAGTTATGTATACTCTAAACACACATTCTACTCATAATTTCAATATTCTGTTTTATTCACAGCTTTGATTAACTTATTTTCTTTCTAGGTAACTAATTTCCCATCTTCCTGTAAAATTCTAATAATGTATCAGTGAGTTCGTGTTCCTTCAGAATTCTACTTCTGTCAACAAAGTTAAAAAATTAATTTTATCATCCTTTTAAACAGTAATTTTAAAGTGTCATTCCAAGACAAGCAGTATAACATAACATAAGCTGAGAACTAATTATAAATGAAAACGGTGTGGGCTTCACACTACACCTACCTAATCAGGAACGTTGGAGGTCAAGCAACCTATGTTTTAATAATTTCTCTAGGTGATGTGATATCTGCTTATGTTAGAGAACATTGCTCTTTTCTTAGAATATTACTACATGATATTTTATATGGCAGTTAATAAATCTGTTTTACTCAATAATCTATGAGCGCCTTGGAACTAGGAACTCATATTCACTTTTTTACTTCCCATAGCACCAAGTAAAAGGCTTTCTGTGGGACAGAAAATCAATGGCTGCTTGCTGTATTAAACGATATTACAGAATGAAACAGTTCTTTTCTTTCTCTATATCCACTGAGTATTTAATAAATGATGTTTGTATTAAAACACACAGAACAGTGAGAAGAAGAGGAAGGGAAAGTGAGAGGAATAAAGATGTGCCATGTACAGGATCCTAATAACTCCAGTCAGTGTAAACATATGCCATAACATGAGCAAAGATAAATAATATCAATAAGTATGTAAAAGGTAATAGGAGAATCAGAGGAGGAGGGGAAGGGAGAGGGAAGGGGAAGGGGATTAGAGAAAAAAATCCATAGTAGTATTTCCCCAAATGATTGTAAACTGCATGAATTGCAAACATGTATTAATAAAATAAACACACACACACACACACACGCACACTTACATTTTGCCTCAGTTTGCCTCAGTTTTACCCTTTGCTATTCCTTCCAAGTCAACACGGAATGGAATTTCACTTACTCATTAATGGAAACATTTTCTATTGTGAGACTCAAGAAATCTCTTATTTTCCTACTTTATATACTAAATTGACTTTTAGGGATTATTAACAAATTTACTTTATTTCACAGAATACTTTTGTATGTTTTTCTGGTAGAGGCAATAGTTATATTTCTTTTTCTTCATACTTAACCTTCTTCATTATTGTGATTAGTGGGTGGATCTACATAATGGATTTCCATTTATCTGATAATTTAGAGAGAAGGAGTAACTGGGCCATCCTGTTTCACTCGAGTGCTCAAGGGTACTCATCACTTATCCAAAGGGTGTATGCTCCAAGATCTTCAGAGAATACTGGAAACTACAGAGAGATCAAAACTTACGATATTATGTTTTTGCATGTCCCCTGAAGCATTGCCACATAATTCCAGAATTAATTTGTCCATCAGTATTTCATGGCCTGGTATATTTTAGGGCCATTAAAATTAAAATAAGAGTTATTTGAACACAACACTGAGATATCAGCACAAGCAATGTGAGGCAGGAACTAAGTGACTATGCGGTAGGGAAATGTTAAGAAAAGGGATTATTTACTTCCCCAGGAGGAACAGAACAGGGTGGTAGGATATTTCATCATGCTGCTCAGAATGGTGTGCAATTTAAATTGTATGAGTTGTTTAGTTCTGGAAATTTCCTTTTGATATTTTCAAACTGAGGTTGACCATTTTTAATTGTAATCATAGCAAGGAAAACTATAAATAAGGGATGGACTAGTGTACCCTTCAACGAATTTCTTTTTTTTTTTAAATTTCTATTTGGAAACAACCTCCAAAAGTATATAACCTTTACACAGCACCCAATTATTACATTTATAATTCCATTGACATATTCTATGGTATGGTTTAGATAAAAATGTCCCCCCAAGGGTTCACTTTTAAAGATACAGTACAGAGCTTTTGGAGGGTGATAGGATCATGGCAGGGCTACACTCAGCGAATGAATCCATTGATGGGTTCCTAGCTATGTGTGCTGTCAGGTGGTAGGGCCAGTGAAAGAGGTAGGTCACTGGGAGTGTACCTTTTTAGCACACATTTCTCATGTTATTTTTCTCTCTTTCTCTCTTTTGCTTGGTTGTCATAGGTTGAGCAGTTTTCCTCTGTTATGCCATTTCAGCTTGGAGCTAGATGACCATGGACTGAAGCCTCTGAAACTATGAGCCAACATCACGCTCTCTTCCTTCAAGTTCCACAGAAAAAATGACACACATGGATAAAAAGAATTTATCTTCAATATAAAGCTGGAAAAGCTGAAGTCAATGTAGTGTTTAAGTTAATATACGTTTGTTATTACACAAAATTTTAGTTTTATATGTATTAATCCTGTGACGTATTTTAGTGGAATATTAGAAATGATTACATTGAATGATTACATTGAATCTGTGGGTAGCATGGTCCTTTCTGCCATATTAAATATAATCCTTAAACAGGAGATATCTATTTATTTATATCTTTTTCAATTTCTTTTAATAATATTTATTGTTCACAATGTACAAACCTTTTACTTCATTAGTTTCAGTTATTCCTAGGTTTTTTTCTTTTCTTTTCTTTTTTAATGCTATCATAAATCTAATATTTTTCTTGATTTCTTCTTCAGATAACTTGTTATTTGTATACAAAATGCTACTGATTTTTGTGTGTTGATTTTATTTCTCTCAACCATAATTGAATTTATGTTAGTTCTAACAGTTTTTGGGAGCAGAATCTTTTGGATGTTTATTTTTATTTATTTATTTATTTAGTTAGTTAGTTAGTTAGTTAGTTAATTAGTTAGTGGTGCCAGGGATTAAACTCAGGGCCTTGTGCTTGCAAGACAAACACTCTAATCACTGAGCTAAATCCCCAGCCCCTGGACTTTTATATTTGGATCATTTCATATGCAAATAGAGGTGATTTTACTTCTTCCTATCTGATTTAGACACATTTATTTTCTTTTCTGGTTCTTGCTACTAGTACTTCCAGCACTACATTATTGAATAGAAGTGGTAAGACTGGCTATTCTTGCCTTGTACTGGATTTTATGGAAAATCTTTCAGTTTTTTCCTTTTGATTTTAGTGTCAGTTAATACATTTTTCATAAGTGGTCCTTATGTTAAGGAACTGTTCTTCCTTATCTAACCTATGAAAAGGTTTTATTGAAAATAATGTTGAAATCTTTCTATATTAATTGAGAATACAGTGTGATTTTTATCCTTCAATCTGTTAATGTCATATGACATTAATTAATTTCCATGTTAAACCAGCTTTGCACACCAAAGGTCAGTCACACTTGGTTATGGTGTTTACTCTTTTTAATATGTTTTTATTCAGTTTATTAATGTTTTATTGAGAATTTTAATCAATATTCTTCAGATAGAGTGGCAGTGTCCTTGGTTCTGGTATCGAGGTGATAATGACTTCATAAATTGTGTTTGGAAGTAGACCCTCCTAACTTGGGTGAGTTTAAGAAATATTGTATTGATGCTTTAATGAATGTTTGTTAGAATTCAAATGTGAAATCATATTTTCCTGGGCTTCTTTTCACTGGGATTTTTTTGTGTGTGTGTGTGTGCTGGGGACTGAACTCAGGGCCTTGTGCTTGCTAGGCAAGCACTCTAACCACTGAGCTAAATCCCAGCCCTCACTGGGATCTTTGGATAACCTGTTCATTCTCTTTATATTTGTTATTTGCTTTTTCAGACTGTGTTTTATTTTCTGATTAAGTCTTAGCCTTCTGTATTCTTCTAAGCATTTATCCCTTACTTCTGGATTATCCAGTTAACACAGATCTTGAGGAGCTTCTGTTTTATATGTTAACATTTTTAGAGCTAACATTATAAAAGTGCTTATTATTCTTTGTGTATGTGTGCTTATGCAGGAGGACAATCTAATTTACTTCCACAAAACCATTGCATCTTTGGAAAAATTTATATACTGGATATTTTTTCAATTTTTTCGTTTTGGAGAAAAATATCTAAGATTAAACTTGATGTCTCATTGGAAGTTGAACTGAAATATCTATGATTAATGACTGGATCACTGAGTGTCCTTAAATTCTAGTGTGCATCAGACACAAAACATTGGAAGACCATTAGATAATTATTCAGTCAATATCTTCCAGATAATTCTACTATAGTATATTGATGATGAAATAATATACACTGTGTTTTAAAAAGTACTGGGATATGAGCCTTTCCATTAGTCAAAAATATTGATTGAGCAAAGAATGTAGCAAAGAATGAAGCAGTAGACTGCCTGCGTCTCATGTGGGGATGGCGTCCATCCGCAGCTAGCAAATAACTGCATAAATATTTTCACTGTATTTGGCATTTTTGTAATAGAATATTTAAGATAAAATATAATTCCAGGGAAGGAATAATTATTTTAAATTTTCTCATCTTTATTTCTACCATAAATATGAAATAGGTTTCTTTGTAATCAGCACCCAAAACCATGAAATGATAGACATATTTTTATAATAGCTTCACAAGTCAGCCATTTCTCAGTTTAGGAATAAATAATATGTTTGGTCATGCTATTATCCTAAGCTTAAAGTATTACTCCACCTGTGCCCCTTATGAGTGTTCTTGGTAACATTAGGTGAAGCATTTGGTACTACTCTGGGCCACAAATTATATACACTGACTTCAAGCTTCTAACAAACACAGATAACATATAAAAATGACTATATTTTCAGCTGCTAAAGAAATTGATTCAAATTTGGAGAAATGATAAGACTGTATATTTTAGTTTTCAATTCTGGTCCTCGATACAGCCCTAACATATTTTAAATATTTAAAATAAGTATTATCTTACTTTTGGAATTTTTTATTAATATAGTATCAGAAAAGCAAATTTTATTATTTTAGAAGGAATTTGGAAATGTTTACATTCTTAATGTAGTATTTTTTGCTTTTTTTTTATTTACTGTAAATCACATCCGATCATAAAGCATGTAAGGAGGTGAGTAAGCTTTCCTTGACCAGAGTTAATGTTTTCTTCAGATGTTCTGTATTGTCTTTGAAATAGATGCAGCAATATTACAATCCGGTACATGGTTATTACCCATATTCATTCTAATGAAGTAAGAGAAGCAACATTTCTTGGTTTTCCTGTGTGTGTGTGTGTGTGTGTGTGTGTGTGTGTGTGTGTGTGTGTATATATATTTTTTTTTTTTTTAAAGACATCAGCTCACTAAGTCACTAACTTTCCTCCAAGGCTGGGTTCGTGTTTGCAGTTGTTCTGCCACAACCTCCCAGAGGGAAGGGGTTGCAAGTATGTACCTTCATGCCTTGTAGGATTTAATTGATTGATTAATTAATGTATTTATTAATTATATATATATATAGAGAGAGAGAGAGAGAGAAGTAATAACCACTTTCCTATGTTCATACCCTTGCCTCCAGTCAGATAAACTTGATGAACTTTCAACCCTATATTCTGGCTCCTTCTGTTATTATATCACTCAAAAGGGATGAATTCTATGGCCTTTTGAAAACTACATATTAGCTAAGAATTTTTTGTTATGTAGTACTTCCTGTCTATTTTCTATAAACTCTTGACTAGTTGGGATCTTACTTGTTGTTGTATTTTGTATTGTTTGGTGTTTTAACCTGGCCCATCTAAAAATAAACACAAGCATTTATAAAACGTTCTTATTTTTTACATTATAATTTACTGTCTCTACTATACAATTATCAAAGCATCAAGAAGCTGTTAGAATCCTGGGGAAGATAAATGCAACATATTCTACAATGTGGTTAAAATTATACAGAAGAGCAGAAGAATGACTCCTTGAATCTACCGATTTATATAGCAAAATATTTTCTTCTAAAGAAAGAATCATAAAATAGCCTTTATCTCCAAGTTTGTATGCATGAAAATCTGTGTATAGTGACTAACGTTGCATTTGTGAAAAAGTTCATGAAGTTACGATTTTAAGAAATAATTTAATTCACTTTGTATAATATAAAACCCTTTACCTCTCAAGAAATTCATGTGTATTAATCACATAAAATGTATACTTTATGAACTAAATACGTATTTAATGAATTTTTTATAATATTACAAATACTTAGACTTCTAAAGCATTTAAAATAGACACTTTAGAAATTATTATAAGATATATGTAGAGTATAAAAGTATTATTCCTATATACATCATTTTAACCTCATTTCTACACATTTCTTTAAGTACATATTTATTGAATAGCTGTATACTAGAAGCACTATTGTAAATACTAAGGATTTGGTAAAACTGTCTTGCTTTCATAAATATTCAAGTTTTGTAGGAAAAATACAGATAGTAAATTCATGAATGTACTTTTATTAATTATAATCATAACTTTAAAAACAGAGCAGTATAAAATGACAAAGAATAGATGGATGAGAACATAGGAAGTAGTCAGGTAGGGAAACCTATGTGAATATGCAAATTTAAAGACTTTTTAAGAGAGAACTTGATTTGCTCTTTTGAACTACAGGGGATATAAATCAAAAATTTAAAGATCAATAAATGACATAAAATGAAAATGAACAGAGTCCTGTAAGAATGGAGAAATGTTTAAACTTTCTCCTAAGTGCAGTGGCAACTCATTTGGGAACATAAGAAAAGTGGTGGTATTATTTAATTTGTATTGTATTAAGATTACTATAGAGCCTACAAAGAATTGTGAGTTGAAAATAGACGTGGTCAATGTCTAAGTCAGTAACGAACCTAGTAGACGTACATATACTAGGATGTTGGCACTAGAGGATTTATACAGTCAATGGATTGAGAAAATGTTTTAGAAAGAAATTTACAATACTAGCTTGAGATAATGTGGAAATTTATGGAGAAATAAAGGAATTCATTTTCTACGGGTTATTGCTAAGATAACTAAGTGGTTGTTAATCTCATTGACCGAGATGGAAAATTGTAACATTTAAAAAAAATAGAGGAACCGATGTTTCTGTTTGATCTTGGACATTCTGAAACTATTAAATCCTTAATTGGAGCACAATGGAAAATCAGAGTAGAGAAAAATAGAGAGTTGTGTTATAATTACTAAGAGTAGCATGAATTGGATGAAATTACTGAGAAAAATTATAGATGGAAAAGAATATTTCAATTTAGAAGGAGTTCACAAGGCAGGATATTTCAAAGGTATATGTGTTGTAACATGAATAATATCACCACAGGAGGAGGAAAAGAACAGAAGGACAAGAGAAATAAGGAATAGAAGGAAAAAAAGGAAACAAAGCTTTTGTAAATAGGAGGGAGGGGGTGGAGGGAGGGGAGGAGAACAGGAAAAAAGAAGCAGCAAGAAACGTCATGTACAGGTACAAATCCCCGATGATGAATGCTATCACTATGTACATCTAAAATGTACCATTAAAATAAAATTTTAAAAATATCGCCTGATAAGTTGGAGCAAAAATAAAAGTGTGATAATATTTGGAGAGTTGATTTCCTTTAAAAAGGGTGAATTGCATGCATTTCCAGGGTTATAAAAGTCTCCAAATAATTGCATATATATATATATATGTGCAGTTCCACTTACATACTTTATTATTTAATATAATTTTTGAGCAAATGAATTTCTATAAAGATACAGTTAATAACACTCAAGGATAAAATGTTATAAATTCTCTGTTAGATGTTAATCTTGGCAATAACTACTGTAGCTATGTAATGAGACAGCACTTCTTTACTTTGGTGAAAGCATTATGAAGAATGAAGTATTTGATATCGACTCTAAACAGGCACTGAATCCTGCCAAGAGATTTCGAAAGGCAGGGAAAATATTCAGTATTGTAAACAAGCATGAGGTTTAGAATATAAAAGCCATATGAATATTTTATAACAAAAACAAAAGACAAGTAAATTTTACAAATACTGATGATCAGATAATACAGTGTCTGAAAACTCTCACACAATAGTGCTCACTATCTTAGTTTTTGGGAGTGTCTGTTCCTTTCTAAACTGAAGAAATATTATATACATTTGTATTATTATGTCAGTCAAGATTCCTCAGAGAAAAGAAAACATGAATGCACCAATAAGATAAGTAGAGGGACAGGTAGAGAGAGAGAGATAAATATTAAAGAATTAAACACATCGAGTGTTGGTATTAAAACTGTATTGAATGATGCCTGATCAACCACTGTGGTTGCTTGAGTTAGCCCAGGTCCTCAGGTACCCAAACGCGGGCCATGTTTTTAAGCAGCACAGAGGTCACATCCTGCTCTATTAATCCCCTGACAATTAAAGCAGTCTGCTCTAAGAAAGAAATATATAGGCATGGCAATAATAGGGTGAAACTCACAGGATTGTTTGCTGAATTTCATGGTTATAAGAGCAGATTTTCTTCTCCGGGAAACCTTATTTTACTTTTAATACCTTTGCATCACACACACATTAGAGAAGACAATCTCCATTAGTTAAATCCACTGATTTCAGATCTCACCTTATCTGCACATTATCTTCATGACAACTCATGTATTTGTGTTTCATTAAATAATTGTTAGTAACAGCCTGCATAGGATGACACATAACATTTGTCATCATTGTCCACTTATACAAATTGGGACTTATGCACATTTTAAATCATACTAAATTTCAAAGGGAAGACAGAAATAAAGTAGTATTTTCACATGACATGAGCTTGTAATACATAATAGCTCTATTACCAAAAGATGATGTAAAGTCATTGAATGATGTCACCCTTCTTGACATTTAGTAATTTAAATACTATGATTTAAAATGAATAATTATTAACATATTATGTTATACGATAAGGGGATAAGCATGGGAGGAAAACGAACATTTTATATTGAATTATATTCATAATGAGGAATAATACTCAAACATTACAGTCCACATTTATGCAAATGAACACAATATCTTCGCTAGTGTCATCTTTTTGTACTATGCATTCCGTATTACTATTGCCCTCAGTAAGCACCTCAGTTGTTTGTAGTTCTTTCCCTGGCAGTTGCCCAAACCTTCATTCTTGAAGGGTCTTCTAGGCCATCAGGAGTTCTGCTATCTAAACGGGATTTCTGTAGTTTGCCAATGGCTTTAACCACAGGACACAGGTGTGCTAACAGACGCCCTACAGGATTTCCCATCTTTCAGATATACTTCTCCTTATCACTATTGAGTAGTAGCTGTTCAATTTCTTCTTAATATTCAAGCTTAATCTCTGTTGCCTGAGGAAATTCAGAGTCATGAAGAACCTAAAGTGGTGAGTAGTAGTTTCAATTTCCAGTTCCATGAAATGAATGTTGTATCTTTTTGTGGAAGCATCATTCCTTTGCAATTAAGACCCTTGGAAGGTCTAGCAGAGCAAGACGTGATGCAAACGGGGGAAAATGTTTGCTAGTGCATTACTAAGAGAGAAAGTGAGTAACATTCTTTCACTCCTTGATTTCTGAATTTATGAATCCTGGTGACAAGAAATATGTCATCACCCCTATTACACAGAGACTCAAGAGACAAACTTTTCTGAATCTTACCCCGCAAGGTATTGCCCAGAATCAGATGCTATAATACAGGTTCAAAATTTTTTCAAAATTTTAAAAGTCCAGCTGCAACAGTATGATGAAGAACGTGGTAAGACCACTGAAATACATGAGCATTGGCCCATATCTACATTTTAGTTGTAATGCAGTGAATTCCTTTATCACAAGAAAACTGTCCAGAACACAGTGACTGTGGACAAGCAATGCTTTAAATTTATGAATGGAAGTTATAGTAAAATAATTATATATAAAAAAGACAGCTCCATATCCAAATAAGTGTCTATGTCGCTAAGCACAAAATGCTGCCAATTCCATGATGAAATCTATCTGATATAATCAACCAATTCATAGTAGAATCTGATCACCCCAAGGCATGATTTCACTCTGGACAATCAGTTTTGTTCTCTACTGATAGGAGATTATGGGACATGGAAGACAGTTCATGGAAGACAATTTTAGTGAGTGCAAGTGTAACCTCCATCATTCCTGCAATGGCCACTTTGCCAATGACCTTTGTAAGTGAGAGAGGTGACTGGAGGAAGAGATGAACTGGTACCCCAGAAGACAATATCCTAATTCAATCTTTTCTCTGATAAGGACACCTTTCTTTGAGCATTCATGAGAAGATCAATGTCATCTTGCCTATTCAAAATGTTCAGGGCACATATCACTTCTCTAGAACTCTTCGTATTCAAATTTCTAACCATGTTGCTGGTAAAGCCGTGACCTTGCTTTGAAGCCATTGATCAAAGTCCATTAATTAGTATACAATTGTACATCTGCTTGTTTCTCCTTTCCACCAAAATGAACAACCAGATTCATCACTTATAGTTTTCCCTACGCTATTATTCTTCAAAGATAATTTTAGAAAAAGGCTGTAGTGCTTTAGCAGTCCACTTTCAGGTAGAGTCTGGATGGCATGCAGACCTGTCTGTAAACTATAGCCACATTTTCTCACAAAAGAAGTAAGGACACCATATTACACTGATACAACCACACCCACATTTATATAGCAGCACAATTTATAATGGCTATATCTTGGAAGTGGTTGTATGTCCATCGAGATATGAGTGAATAACAAAATGCGGCATTATACACAATGGAGTATTACTATGTAAAGAGGAAAAAACTTGAATCATTTGTGGAAAATAGAGGTACTTTAGACCACAATGGTAAGGGAAATAAGTGAGACATGCATGTTTAAATATCACAACTGTAAATAAAGATCAAAATAAATATAGATAATAGGAAGTAGAGAGAGATATCTTTTGCAAATGGAAAAGGGATCATGAAAAGGAGAAGGTGGAAGAGAGGGAGTGAAGGGGGTGGAAAAAGAATTAAAATGAAGTATGTACAATTATCAACTTCCATGAAGAATGTAATCCTTATATACTGAAACATGTACTAATTAAAAATAAAAATTGGAGAAAAAGAAAATTCACTGATACTCTCCAAGATGCTTCTGTTTTCTTCACAGATCAAATAGGCAAGTGAATGGACATTTAGAGGGGACTATGATGCCTCATTTTCTGTTCTGTGGTACCAGTGCTAATCTCTAAATTTCCTCCAAAATGTGGTATTATTTTTGCTGTACTATTTATAGGTGTACATAATTTTGTGGCCTCCACTTTGTGAGGAACGTGTTAGTTGGTGGGTATGACTATTCCAATTATGCATTCCAAACTGGGGAACTGTCAGGAGAGGCTCAGGGATCAGGTGATCCTGAGCGCAGACTCCAGTGATCATCTGCCTCCGTTACCCCCTACTCTGATTGACAGACCACAGTAATATTTTGGGTCTTCTAGGATTCCTGCCAGTTTAGAACTTGTCTTTTGCAACCCCTAAATTCTGATAATTATTTTTCTTCAGTGCACAGTCACCCTGGTTAAACTCCATAGATCCCTTTGGAAAGACTGAAAAAGGACTAAGTATAACGTCGAATAACAGTGAGGTCCTTCCTCCAGTGGACCTGGCTTTCCCTTTACTTAAGGGATTCTGAGTTAGGAAATGGGATCAAGTTAGGAAAATGAATGAGGATTAATATCAATAATTGCACATGTTGCACCTCTATACATCTCAATAAAGTAGAAATATCCTCCAGGTCCCCTGTATTTCACGAATCTTCTCAGAGACTACTTTCCAGGTTATGCTTCCTGGCATCCACGGGGACCTGAGTTCAGCCATGGTCTAAAAGCAAAAAGGGTTGAGAAGGGAGGGTAGGTGGTGAGGAAAACAGCTGGTATTATTTGGCAACTACCTTAGGACAGTAAGTGACATTTAGGTTCTTCAGTCAAAGGAGGCTTAATCAACTCATATAAGGTTACTATGCTTGCTACTATGCAAAAAACAAAACAAAACAAAACAAAAACAACCCCAGCAGAATCTCAGTGTTCCCAGGTTGAGAAGTATCTTTCTGTGTCACCATTCCAATTTTCAGTATTCTGTTTCTTCCCAGTGAGCGTTTTCACTTTACACTAAGGCACCATTAGGGTTGAGTATTCAGTCAGATCATAATTTACCATTTGTAGGACCTGGGTTTCCCTTTAAAAAACCTCAGCACTGTGACTACATGAGATAAAAGACTTCTTTCTGTTAACATAGCTCATCTGTGCTGAACTGCAACTGGGGATTTAAATCCCTGCATTCATTATTTTCTTTCAGTACTCTCCCCAGCAAAGTTATAAGTTAACCAGCCGACTTCATATTTGTTGAAAAAAAGCCTTTCTAAGTATGAAGCATATGGAAATCCTGGGTTTACCTTTTATAAGCATTTAAATAGGAGCATTCAAGGACTAAATTTTGCCTCTCTGCATTGCAACCTCACAGCACGAACATTTCAGGCCTTTACACTACTCAAAATATAGTCTTAATACCTTTAACTCTAACTAGATTAGTGTTATGACTTGTATCTAGATGTACCCCCAAATCCTTATCTGCTCATAGGTGAGGCTTTTGGAGTTGGGTGGATCTGGGATTAAGGGTGTGTTATTATTAAATTAGTCCACTGACTGGAATTAGCATATTTCTGGGTGTGGCTGAATGGATTTACTGAAAACAGAAGCCCCAGTCTGGGTGTAGGCAGCACCACCCAAAAGGTGTGTAGCCTGTTTGAGATAAAAGGGAAAGGCAAGCTTGTGCCTGCTGCTGCTGCCTCCTGCCTACTTCGTCATGAACCGTTTCTCCTCAGCGATGTCCCTCTGCCAGGCCACTCTCCCTTGGAGTTTGCCGACTATGGACTGAAACCTCTACAAACTGTGAGATGACATAAACCTTTCCTCCTTTAATTTGTTGGCATTAAACTTGTCTCAGTGATGCGAAAAGTAACTAAAACGATTAGAAAGCCGGTTCCAAAACCCTGAAACAATTTAGGAGACCTGCTCTTAAAATGCTGTTCTTCTACATCCACTTTCAGAGGTAAAAGAGATACAAGAGATAGAGCAACAACCACTTTCAGAGATAAAAGAGATACAAGAGGTAGAGCAGGAAGAGACAACAAATATAATCTGTGTGTAAGGGTGTGTGTGTGTGTGTGTGTGTGTGTACATGCACACATGTAAGCCTATGCATGTTTATGTAAGGGTGTATACTTTTATTATTGACAAAATAAATACTCGGCCTTTTTGTTCTAAGCATTATATGCCAAGCATAAAAAGTTATGCATCCACATACTTGCATAAGATTGCATAAAACAGTCAACCAAGCAGATTATTACATAAAATCTATAAGTTTATGTGATACGGGAACAGTATATTTTAAGAGCTCAGAGGAGGACCATATATATCAGATAAAAATTTTGAGATAGTGAGATATCATAAAAATTATCTCCACTTTTTCTAGACTACTAAAACTTTCTTCCACCTGGGGACATTTTTTTTCAGCTTGTGTGCTATGTTAGAAATTCCTTCCCCAAAATATTTTTCTGGTTCACTCTCTGTTTCTTTAAATCTGTACTGCGATACCCATTATCCATAGCAGTATGGTGTTTTCTTTCTTTCTTTTTTTTTTTTTTTTCTGGCCTCTCTATGTCCTTGTTGTGCTCTATCCATCTTCTAATTTATATTTTTGTGTAGATTCTAATGTCATTTATTTGCATGCTCTGTGTGCAACCCAGGATAATACAAACTCCCCTGCATTAACTGAAGTATTTATTCTTAATATCTACAAAGATTCTTGATACAAAGTAGGGTTCTTCACAATTCTGTTGAACAGAAGAATGAATAAATATAATTTGCAATTATTTGACGTTTGAGTATAAATTAACCCAAGGTGGAGAAATGGGGTAGTGATTCATGCAGACAAATAGCTTGGGTCCAAATCAAGAGTTTAGAAAATGCAACACATTTTGACAACTATCTTAAAGTAGCTGATATACTGAATATGAAGGAAGGCATAGGAGCATTAAGGATAAGATGAGAGGCTGAAGTTATTCCTTGTCACTAGATAAAGAAACAAACAGTTGCGTATTAGACCAATATAATGGATTGGGAGGGAAAAGAGGGTCAGGAAGTTCAGCGAGGGAACATTGACTGTAGTTCTGAATTAAGAGGTTGGAATTTATACTTAAAAGAGATGTGGTAGGGTGGAAAATACACATATAAAAGATATCATACAAATACCAGGGCATACTCTTTAATGAATTTTAGAAGGGAGTAAAGAGAACTAGATCAATAAAGAGAAGAAGAAACAAGGCAGGCAGTGTAGACTGTGAGTGATAATTGGAGTATTGCTTATTTTTAGTTTCAAGTGCCTGGGTAATAAATCATTACACATGTCCAGTAAGAAATTTATCAGGAGGGTCTCAGGATTGAGAGCTTTTGAAACGACAGCTAGATATTAAAAGAATTTCAGTGATGTATGATATAATAGAAATAGATAAAATAAATAAGCAAATGCATAAAATATACATGAAGTTCACAGATATAATAAAGAAAAATAATGTCTAGATGAGCATTGATGGAAAATTGATCTTGTCACAGAATGAAGAAAACCGTATCTTTCAGCTAATTGAGGATGTTTTATCTCATTATTCTAGATTTTTAAAAGTTATTGGCTACATTCTTTCGTTCTATGATAGGCACTAGCTTTACTCATCAAACTTTCTCTTTTGTCATATTACGTGCATATTCATATATGAACATATACATATTCATTCCATGGATTTTAATATAGACTTACTCATACTGAAATGATGTGACTGAGTATATTACTATTTGTGTCTTGATTTTGCTTCTTCCAGAACCAAGACTAGAGAAAAGAAAAGGAATGAAAGTAGTTTGTTTGACAGAAGAGACAACCGTGAGTGGGAGGAGTCAGGAGAGAGGAACTACAGTCTGTAATGGTTATCCTCTCTCTCCAGTTACATTTAAGTGTCTGGAAAATAATTCATGAGGCTATGCTAGGAAATGGTGTAAAATGTTTGCCTCAACATTATTCTGTCTCGAGGGAGATGGTGTGTGCATATGAAAACTCTTGTCAGTCATTAGTGAGAAATGGCCTCTGAGATATTAATTTCTTAAGCACAATACTGGTGGGTAGTGCTTGTAAGCAGATGATTTGAGGCTTCAGAAAATTCTTCCTGGGAAAGTGATCCTAGTGTAGAAACACAAAAGCAGGAGGAGAGGCCCGAACTACCTGGACAAAGCACTGAAAACATCTCTATTGATTATTTCAAATGGTTACAGAATTCCTTATATACAACAAATCATTTTATTAGTATACTAAAGTATTTTATACAAAATAGAATATATTCTTTCAAATTTTTAAAATAACTTTTAAATAAAGAACATCTTTCATTTCTTAAAAGAAAGACAATTTTATGCTTTGCTAGTTATCCTCAAATTACCTAAGTGTGGCTGCATATCATATAAAAGAATTGCTTGTTTGTCACTTAAGAAATGCTCCTCAGAATGTATTATTGCTCTTTAAAACACTTTAAATAATTAGTCAAAAATTTTAATTCCAAAACTTACTATAATTATTTTGAAGAATAATCATTTGAGTGACTTTTCTGAGTTGATTTATCCCTTATGTTTGAAGTTGTTTTGACTATATCAAAATGAATATAATAAAATAGAATTTAGAACAAAATTAGTTTCGAGTTGCTTTAATTTCAGTGTGTTCTCCATCAGTCCACTTCTCTGTCCTTATATAGTATTGCATGTGGAAGTGTCTAATCACAAATAATTTTATTAAATGTCTTTTTCAACTAATTGCTAACAAAATCTCATAAAGGGACTTTATATATTTATATTTTAATTTGCTTGTTAGATTTATTTTAGTATGAAGTGTTTTGGTTAAATTATTTTTTCAACATATTAAATTCCCGTTTTCCACAGACCATCCCACCATATGGTTTCTTTTGATTATTTTGTTATATCTTATTTGATCAAAGTCATATGTAATTTTAAAATGTTGGATAAAATATATTTTTAAAACAGAAAGTGATTAAAACAAATTCTTCATTTATGACATTTAAATTAATAATTTTACATTTTATACCATTTAAGGTACAGTTCAATTTTGGAAGTATATGATTAACTAAAACCTCCTTAAATAAGATGGTATTTGAAATTTACCAATTTATGGAATACAGTACAAAATTTTGTAAAACATTTATTAAAATGACTGGTAAGCAATTTAAACTTATTCACTAGAAAATTCAATGACTGCCTTTAAATTACTTGTCTTCTTAATTTTTAGAGATACATAAATCAGGAAAAATGCTACGTAAATTTGTAAATTTTCTTCATATGATTAAATGTTTACTAAGGAATTTTTTTTAATTTTTAGAAAACTTACTGAGGTATGTGTTATATTAAAGTGTGTCTTGCACATATATATTGCACAAAATTTGATTAATTTGAATATATGCATACACCTATGTGACACCATAATGAAGGTAATAGATATATCAATGGTGTCCCCCATGTTTGGTTCTCTTGTATTTTGAGTTTTATTTTGTTTTTAATTGACAAAAATTTTATATATTTATTTTTGAAAAGTGCAATGTTTTGATACATGTATATATGTTGCAATGTGCAAGTTAGGCTAATTAATTTAGCCTTCACATCGAATTCTTATTATTTCTTTATGATAAGAACATCTAAAATCTATTCCTGCATTTTGAAATATACAGCAAATTGTCATTAACTAGAAGCACTATGTTGTGTGATAGATCAGCAGTACTAATGATTTTCTCTAACTGAAACTTCATATTCTAGGAAGTCCTAGCAAGAGTATTTAGGTACAAAAAGAAATTAAAGGCATCCAAATACAAAAAAATGACTAAAATTATCTCTGCAGTTGACACGATTTTAGTATGTAGGAAGCCTTAGAGATATCGCAAAAACATACCAAAACAAGCTGTTAAAATTTGTAATCATTAAAGTCACAAGATATAAAATGAATGTATAAAAAGAAGTTCCATTTCTATTTAGTAACAATCAAATATCTGAAATGGAAAGCACATTTCAAAATATAACTGTATTGATATTATGAAATCAGTCAACCTCTGGACTGTTAAAGTGAATCATTTTTACATACTTAAGAATGGATTTATTCATTTGTGCTAAGCAAGGCAACTTTTCCCGATCACAAGATGTTACAGCAAAATCTTGTCTTCTAACTAGAAAATCATAGAGTACGAGCCATAAGATTAAGTGAATCAAATAAGCTTACTTAATACAGATATTCTTCCTTAATTTTTCAATTCATTCTGTGCTTTAATGCTGTGGTCCTACAGTAAATTCCTAAACATGGTTTTGGTAATCTGAAAATGGCTTATAGTTAATATTTCTTTGGATTGGATATATCATAGTTAACTGTAAACAACTTTGGTTTGTAATAGAAACATAAAAGAATGTAGAGTCTTCGTATTATATTAAACACAATGCTGTCTATTAATAAATAAATATTACGCTTCAATTGATGTACAAATTATTCAGCTGAAGAAAACACAGAAAAAAAATTGCGATGTCTCTTTATTAGCAGTTAGGGAGTAATATTCTTTATTGAAAAATAGGGTATAAAAGAGAGGCTGCTGAGCATGACCCACTAAAATGATTTCTGAATAAAGGACATTGATTCTTTAACTTAAATTGGAGTCAAAAGCCCTCAAATTTTCATTTATTTTTAAATAATTTCTTTCTAGAGCTCTTCATTGTTTTCTGTTAATCCACATACCAATCTGGTTTCATTTCTCTTCTGCCTGAAGGATTTCCTTTAACATTGCTTGTACTGTACATAAATTATTTTGGCTTTTGTATATCTTACAAAGTTCTTATTTTACCTGAATTTTTTATTAGAAAAATTAAAATTTATCCAAATTTATGCAAACTCACAGACCATAATACATGGTGCCATTTGCATGTAATGACAAACAATGTAAACTAACACAAAAATGCAGTATTAAGTCACAACTGCATAAAGTTAACTGTAGTACATACTGTACTTGTTACCGCAATATCCTAGGGAGGTAAAGTGCAAACAAAGAACAGGTAAAAGATAGAAAGAGACAAGGGGACAGATCTTGTCCAATGGGGAAAGCTTCCGACGGAACAAGGAGAGGAGTTGGGGGGGGGGTGGGGAATGAGAGAAATAAAGATATGTCAAAATTCCATTAATGACAAGGTAAATAGAATACGAAGTTAAACATTTCCTGGGAAGAATATCACCTAAACATCCCTTTACCTTTGTACAAGCTTTTGGTAAATTGTAACATTGAAGATAATCTTCAAGTCTGCCAGGAGTCTCCTGTAGTTCCTCCTACTTCTAATTCCTGAGGTCTGTGGTAGAGAGTAAAATGCAGTTTCTAGTGATGGCTGCCTCTTAGTGTTCACGTCCTTCTTCTATAAGCCTTGCTCATTCCATGTGAACTGAAATAGTGCATTTTTTCTAATAAATGCAGTATGGAAATTAGTGGAATGCTGCATCTGGTAAAAGCTTTAAATGATTGTTAATTCCAACTTACCTGTAGTATTTATTTCACACTTTCTGGAATTCTATCTTGTTACTTTTCTATATTTATCGAACATATTTTCTGTATATACTGATTTGTTGTGGAGAGTTGGTACATGTACACATGTGAATTCTTTTTAATTCTATTTGCCCTCACTTTCATCCTCCCTCCACCTCTAATTCTCCTTCTCATTTACAAGGATCCATCTCCTTATTTCATATCATCTATCTTTTATATTGGTCTTTAAATTACTTATACTTTGGGTTTCCCATAGAAAAGAAACGTTGCAATATATACGTCTCTGTGTTTGGTTTATTTTGCTTAACATTATGATCTGAAGGTGCATCTATTTTCCTACAAATGACTCAAAATTATCCTTCTTTATGACTGAGTAGTAATCTATTGTGTAGGTACCATATTTTTTGCATCTATTCATCTGTTGATGGACATGCAGACCACTTAGAAGAATTAGCTATTCAGTTGTGCTGCTGTAAACATGAGCAGACATGTGTCACTGTAGTATGAGGTCTTGAACACTTTCAGGAGGATACCTAGATGGGGAAGAGCTGGGTCAAATAGAATTTCTTATTTTTAAGTTTTTTGGAATCTCCCGACTGATTTCCACAGTAGTAGTGCTGGAGTACATTTTCTCCAACAATGTAGAAGAGCTGCTTTTTCCCGTGCATCCTCTCTGACATTTACCGTTACTTATTCTATTGATAATAGCCATTCTTTCTGAAGTTAGATGGAATCTCAGTGTTGTATCAATTTGCATTTCTCTCCTGGACAATGATGTGGAACATTGTTTCATATATTTTTGGCTATTTTTTTCTTCTTCTGAGAAGTGTCTATTTCAATTGCCAATTTTTTTCTTGTGTCTTTATTTGGGGTTTCTAATGTTTTTGTGCTCTTTATATATTTCAGATATTAGTCTTCTGTCTGAGGACTAGCTTACAAACACTTTTCCTGTTCTGTAGTCTGTCTCCTCTCTGTTGGTTGTTTCCTTTGCTGTGCAGAAGTTTTTCTTATTAGGATATAGTCCAATTTGTTGATTCTTGGTGTTATGTTTTAAGCATTTGGAAATCTGTTCAAAAGATCTTTACCTCTCATAATCTCTTCAAAAATATTTCCTTATTTTATCATCCGGCAATTAAGTGTTTTTGATTTAATATTCAATTCTTCGATCCATTTTAATTTGAGTTCCGTGTATGGTGAGACATATGTGTATAGCTTTAATCTTCTGTATGTGCATAATCTGTTTATCCAGCACAGTTTGTTGAAGAGACAATCTTTCCTTCATGGTATGATTTTTGCAGCTCTAGTAAAGACCAGATGAATGAAAAGTGCCTTGGGTTGTTTTAGTATTCGCTGTCTTGTTCCACTGGTCCACATGTCTGAGATTGTGCCATTGTTTTCATCACTGTGGCTTTGTGATTTCACTTGACATCCAGGATTGTGATACCTTCAGCTTTGCTCCTGCCCAAGAGCTATTCTGGGTCTCTTCTGCTTCCATATAAATTCTTTTTTCTTTTGTACCAGGGATCGAACTCAGGGCCTTGTGCAAGGCAAACACTCTAACCACTGAGCTAAATCCCTGGCCCTCCATATAGATTTTATTATTTTTTCCAGTTCTATGAGGAATGCTCTTGGTATTTGTGTTAGAATTATATTAGACCTATACATTTGTTTTGGTATTATGGCCATTTTGCTAATATTGGTTTTGCCTATCCAGGAAGAGGGCATGTCTTCCCATTTTCTGTTGTCCTCTTTAATCTCCTTTCTCAGAGCACTGTAGTTTTCATTAGAGTCATATTTCACTTCTTTGGTTAGGCTAATTCCTGAGCATTTAATTTTTCTTTAAGCTATTATGAAGTGTATTTTTCCTAATTTTTTTCAGGGTATTCATTATTAATGTAAAGTAATGCTATTGATTTCTGCGCATTGATTTTGTGTCCTGCGACATTGCTGAATTTGACTATTACTTCTATGAGTCTTTTAAGAGGATTTTAGGGTTTTCTATACAAAGAATCATGTCAGCTATGAACAATAATAATTTGATTTCTTCCTTTCTGTACATACCCCTTTGCTTTTTTCTCTTGCCTGTTCGTTCTGGCTAAATTTTGAGTACTACATTGAACAGGAGTGCTGATAGTGAACATCCTTTCCTTGTTCCTGGTTTTAGAGGAAAGGCTTTCAGTTTTTTCCCACTTAATATGAATTTGACAGTGGATTCACCATAAGTTGATTTTCTTTTATCGAGATATGGTTCTTTTTATTTATTTTCTTCATAGTTTTTATGCAATGGGCAAGAGTAGCAATCCTCTCTCATTTCTTGTGTGGCCACTTGTATAAAGGATGTTACTGGATTGTGAGATTATATATGGTATGAAATATCGTATGAAATATGGTATGAAAATTGTTTTAGAAATCTGATTACTATTTACTGCCAACATCTCAGAAATAACTGACAGTCGGATCAACAGCATAATAGGAACTGAGTAGCACCAATGGGTAAGTTTGTATATGAATCTTACCCATGGAAGACATATGATAAATGTACAATTGTGAAAGATCCAGTGCCAAATACATGAGCTAGGCTATTTCAGATTCCTAATTCATAGCTATTGTGAAATAATAAGTATGTGAAGATATCAACTTTAAGATTAATTTCTTATACAACAATCAATAGCTAATGTATGTGTTATGGCTAATTTATTCATTCTCATGGATTCTTATTTCATGCATTTATTGATCAACTATAATTCAAGTTGCCTAGCTTTGATGGTTACTAAAATTCACATCCATATTTTAAAATTTCCAGTGTTTATTTCCACTTGATACCTTTCAGAAACTACAATAACAGTAGAGACAGCATCAAACTCATCATTTTCACACAAAATGTGCTTTCATGCAAGAAAATTTAACCCAACTCGTTTTTCATACTGTTTCAAATTTAGGAATCAAAAAAAAAATTTAGAAATCACTTTTAACTTCTGTTATGACTCCTCGGAGTTTAAAATATACTAATATTATTTTATTCTACTCTTAAATACCTTAGTAATCCTTTTAATAATCTTTAATTTATACCTGTGTTTTAAATATTGTAAATTTTCATCTGATTTGCTGTAACAGCTGTAGGAGAAGTATCCACTTTTGACAATGCAGTGAAAATGACATTTTAGAAATGAACTTATGCCCACATACTGTCTCTTAAAACTGTTCAAAGTACTCTGAATGCTTCCAGGTAAAAGTTAAATCTTTAACATAGACTTCTAAAGGAGCTGACATAAATGATATTTTTAGCTTTCCTGCATCAAATTTGTTTTGTTTTTGGCACAAGAAGGCAGATACATTTATCTATGTTATCTATTTCTTGATCTTCAGTCCTACCTCAGTATCTAGTAAATAATTTCATGAAAGAAAGAACAAATGAATGATTGAAAATAGACTTACAGACTTTAGCGTTCTTGATTTCAGAATTGTGTTAGTAAACACCATGATCTGTTAAACATAAGGATTTGCAAAAGAAAGAGAGACACAGAGAGAGAGAGGTGCATTTTAGAACCTAACTTCTCCATTATTTTGTTTTCTTTGACCTTCAGCAAGATGTTTCACAGAAAACCACACCAATTTAACACAAAGATAATTTTGGTATCACTAAAGTGGTGAGCAAGAAGAAAATCATTCTGGATTCCTTCATAAGACCCAGAAGTACAAGAAACTGAAGGATATACACAAGAAAACAATAACAAAAAGAGGATTAGAAAGAAAAGAGGAGGGAGTAAGAAGTTTCAATATGTGTTCACAGTAGCAACAGCCAAATCTGATTATCCTGGAAGCTGGCCACAGGTCACACGCTGTATAAGAAATAGTTAAGGGTCTTACCAGGTGATAATGTGTATCAGAGGAAAAAGCTGGGGTTATGAGCTAAATGTTATGTCACTACCAATATTGAGAGCAAATCCTTGGGTCTCAGTAGTCCACCAGTGTTTGCAAATACTGTTACATACTTGGCAGAAGAAAAAGATCAATATTTCACTCACTTGATTAACTTTTTATCCACTATTGTACCAACGTCAGAAGTAGAATGAGATGCTGCCACATTCTCCTGACTTTATATAATGCAGTCCAAACATAACTCTGTATATGCACAGGCAGATCTGGACACTTACCTTCAGTATTTTTTCGTATGCTAATCCAACTAAGATACGAGCATTTTTTGGAATGTGGCAAGAAAAAAAAGTATTTTTACTTTTGTCTCTATCTACTTTTCACTGAAATAATTTTATGGAGAATTATAGTGTGGATTAATTTGTCCACTGTACTACATTTAAATTTCCACTTTTTATACTGTACCTATAAGTATTACTAAGGTACCTTACAAATACAAGGATAAAATCATGAACAAAGATAACACTAACTTATTTGAAAATCTTTGGTCTCAAAGCATGGAAAGAAACAAATAGTGTAATACCGACTCCTCAGTTTGGTTTTGATATTTTATTTAGATGTAAAAATCGCTATTACATTTTCACCATTGCTTATTATATATTTTTTAAAAATGTAACTTCTTTTAAAACTTCTTTTAAAAAAATGTTCATGTTAGAGTTTTAAATATACAGAAAGGAAACTCACAGAAGGATGCTGCAGTCACAGCCATCCCCCTAGGTTTGCTTCATGATTATCACAGAATCGGTTTGTAAGTAGGGTGCTGTCAAAGTGGTAAAGGCAATGATATGTAGCCTACATTTCCACTGCTTTATGTTTGCTGACAAAAAATATGAGGTGGCCATCTGAGCTACAGTGGGTGTATTATTCATGGACAATAAGAAGCATGAACTTTCTAATTGATAGGTCCCTTCACACCCCATTTCACACCAAACCCAGTCATCCAGCATTTGTTGCAACCATGTTACCATGGATGCAGCACACACTCTGGGTTCGAGTCATGAATAGGAAACCTAAATTGATCAACCCTCGAGATAACATGTCCAATCTAATCTGTTAACAAGGTGGAGAGCTTTATTAAGCTTTATCAGAATGAAGAGTTAGCAATCCTGCCCTCATCTCTGGAAAGCAGCACCTCTCTATATTCCAGTGCACTTTACTATATAACATCTTTGGAAAGTGATTAAAGAGAAAAAGAAACCTTCCAGAGAACTGATAGGAGAAGCTGCTCCTAATGTCTAAGCAGGTAGGAGATTGTCTAGGGTGAAAGAATGATAGTCAATACGAGACACCTCAAGGTGTGACCAAAACTCCATGTGTTTTTGTAATCGTCAGAGTCTGAAATTCTACAGTTAATCAACAATTAAGCATTTAATTAACATCTACTAAATATAATTGCTTTAATTTATAATCCTTTATTTGAAATAATTCATATTTTTCTACAAGTTAAAATTATTCAGCAGACTGGTACCACCAATCAATTTACTAATATTTCTAATCATTATTTAATATCTTGTTGTGAATCTGAATGGGGAACAAATTTTTAAAGTGAGGATAATGAAAAGAGAGATGCTGACAGAGGAAATTTCCATGAGAATTCAGGCATGTTCAGGGAGTAAGTAGTCCAAAACGATATGTCACTTGAGAGAATGTGTTGAATGAAATAAAAATGCTATATAAAGTTAGGATAAGAGCATTGCAATGAAGGTAGAAAAAAATGCTTTGATCAAGTCTTTCTTAATTTTGAATTGCTTTTTGGTTGACATTGATCACTTAAGTAGTTTGCTTTCTTAAAATAATCATTTTAAAGGCTAATAATTTACTTCAATAGCATTTCAGTTGAACATATACTTACTGTAACTTCACAAATGTAATTGATTAAATCATCCAAGACATGTATTCTCTCTACACAAATTATAAAAGTAATTCTCCAAGCAACAGTGATAATATACTTATGGTATAATCATTCAGAACTTTGTCATTGGAATTAAACAGACTTGGATTTCACCCATTATCACTTACTAGCTCTACGTCATTGGACAAGTTGCTTAATTTCTGAGTCTCATTTAGTTCCTTTGTAAAATAGGAATAGTGTTTGTACTTAATTCAAAAAAATTGCTGTAAAATATTTAATAAATTTATACATGCAAAGTGCATAGTATTATACTGGACTGATTAATTCTACTTCATAAAAAGGAAGAGTCACCATTTTAATATTACCATTATTTTAAAGAGCAAATGGATAATCTTGTGTCATTTATCTTTGAAAAAAATAAAGCAAAAATTATAAAGTAAAAATAATATTTACAGGTGCTACAGAGAACACTGAAAGGGTTAGATGTATACCGCCCAGATAATTTTTTAAATTTAGAGATGAAGATAGTCATCTCCCTGTGATTAGTAAATTTAAAGTCATGCTTCACCCACGTAACGAAGCTGCTTTGTCAAAGACAACCATGAGATAGTGTAACAGGGCATTGGGAACAAGTTATCGAGGACTATGCCAATTCTGAAACATATGCTGGGTCAGATTTCTAAAATAAATGTAAAATATAAATATTGGATGACATTATGTTTGCAAAAATAAAAATACCCCCTCTTTTTCTTTTATTTATGAGGTCACATCTAATCTTTTTATAGTTCCAGTGTGTGAAAAATTTCAGGTTTGATGCAAATCTGTAAGGATTTGTAGTAGAATCAGCTACTACAAAATACTGTGCTACTTCTTTCAAATTTGCAAATATTAGGTATACTTAAGAAGATGATTGTTATAACAGAATAATCAGAGACTCTCCTGTGGCTTACTGGAAAGAAGGTAATCAAAGATCTGTACTATATTGCTAAATACATTCCTCAGGTAAATACTATTAATTTTTCATTTCATATCTTCATAAAACTGAACTCAAAGATCAAGTCCTGCTGTGATATTCCTATATCTAAAAGGAATTTGCCTTCGCATTGTAGTCTCTGCGTTACTCTGTAACATCTCATGAAAGTCCCTAACATGACCTTCAGGTATACTGACAATGGAAGGAGTTCCGAGAAAATCAGACTCTCATAAAGAAGAGCCATCATGGGAAGCACTGCAGGTGTAAGCAAAGGACTTCATCAAAGACACTCCAAGAGTCAGCAAAATAGGTGCTTTGTCACCTTTGTACCTCTACACACACTATCATGGGGGTTCTTCTACACCAGTTGAATAAACGTCCACTGAATTGGCTTGAACTTCTAATTAAACTTCCAACATTGCTTACACTTCTTTATTCTAGAAGTTCTTAGAATTAAATAACATTGAGCATGGTACTGTTGAGAAGGGAAGTTATTTGCCTTGCTTATCCTAATAGCAGTTCACCTGTGTCTTAAGAAGTCAGAAGAGCTGTGAGTTCCTTGTTCCTATTTTTCAACATCAGTGTGCTCATAAAAGTAAACAGGATTGAGTGCAAAAATAGTTTTTAAACAGTAACAATTACAGGTGGGCAGTGCTGAAGAAGTTCTGTATATACAGTATTACCATTTTGTAATTTTTATTATCTCATTAGTACCCCCTCTTCATATAAAATTGATTGACTTTTTTCTGCAAGCACTATTGAGCATTTTCCCACTGCTCTACATACAGTCAACTCTCTTGCTGGGCAAAAAATGATTAAGAGAAAAGGCTTTGTTCTTACTTCATGGTTTCCCAATGCCAGGAGTCTCATCAAAAAGACATATTTTAAACATTCAAATAAGGATTCATGTTCCAGTTTGTATCATTAAATTACAAATACAAGAGGGACTCTTACCATGGGGTGGAGTTGAAAAAAAATCTTTCTGGGAAAGTGAATTCCACGAGTAAAGATGAGGAACAGTTTTACAATGAAAAGAAAAGAAGAAAACATACCTGGCATGGGGAAATTTGAAATTCTGTAAATATGATGAAGTCTGTATTTACTAGAAAATAAAAATACCTGGCTGCGAAAGAGAGTAAATGTGATCGAAAGTGGAAATCTAAAGCAAATTAATGCAAAGTTTATTTACTCAAAAGGAGGGATCATTGCAAAGTTTTTTATACAGGAAATTGCCTTATTTGAATTATATTTTAAAAGATTGATCTGACACTTGATGGTGAATGAAATGGAAGCTTACAAGACAGGTTAGAGCAGATAGGTTTACCAGATACTGAAGAAGTTAAATTGGGGAAGGTGGTAGTTTGACTAGTACCTTGGCATTCTAGATGAACAAAGGATCTGAGAATAATTCTTGAGTTCTATTAAAGAACTGGTGAGTAATTCTTTTTTTTTTATTTTAAACCAAGAACATGTATTGGTACATTCTACATACAATGGTCACATTCATTACAATTATTCTGTACCTATACATGATACATCTTGGTTCTCCCCCCTCTCCCCCGCCCCTCCCCTCTCCTCCCTCCCTCCCTATTTACAGCAGGTTCATTTATCATTTTCCATATTTTCCCTTTCCCTTCTCTTTCCTCTGTTGCCTTTCTGCTTTTCCCCTTCTTTCTTTCTAGTACTCCTCTCCTCTGCACACCATCCTCCTTTTATATAATATCTATTACACCTCTTTGTCCTTATTTACAGTTATGGTTTCTCATATCAGAGAAACAATTCGATGTGTGCTCATCAGTGTCTGATTTATTTCACTTAAGAGTATGTTCTCAAGAAACATCCATTTGTATATGAATGA
>PVJO010007291.1:0-59836 GCA_004026905.1 Hystrix cristata
GAGGGAGGAAAGGGAGAAGGAGGGGGGAGGGGGGAGAGGAGTGAAGGAGAGAGGAAAGGAGGGGGGGAGAAGAGAAGGAGAGCTTGGTGGGAGGGCAGAAGGGAGAGATGCTTTCCTTAGTGCTCCCTGCAAACCCAGCCCAGCTACAGCTACCAGACCCGGCCTTCCCAAGCCTTGCATCAGGCCCACCGGTCATTCATTCCACCTCAGCACACATGTCAGAGATATATGAACTCATTGGAGCTGACAATAAGATCGTGGCCAGAAAGCGGTCAGTGCGGTGCACCCGCTGTGTGCTTCACAGTGGGTCGGCCCTTGCTGCAGAAGGAGAGAAAGGACCATTTCACTGGGCTGGAACCCCACATTCTCCATTGACCCATAGAGGGGTAGATTACAAATCCTGGAGACCCAGGCTTGAAAAGAACCCCATAATCTTACTCTCATTCCCATTCAGACATATACAAAACTCAAGCACACAAGTTAGATAAAAGAAAGAACTTCCACCAGGCGTGGTGGCACATGCCTGTATTCTCAGCACTTGGGAGGCTGAGGCAGGAGGATGGCCATGAGTCTGAGGCCAGCCTGGACTACATAATGAGTTCAAAGCTAGCCTGAACTACATAGCGAGACCCTGTCTCAAGAAAGAAAGAAAGAGAGAGAGAGAGAGAGAGAGAGAGGAAGAAAGAAAAAGAAAGGGGGCCAGCACCGTACAGTAAAATCATCAGACACAAAGGACTCTCTATTTGGAAGGCAACAAAGCATACAACCCCATCTTCTGAGCCAGGGGTGAGGTAAGGCTCCAGTCTGAGGCAGGACAATGCCAGAGATGACCCTTCAAGATCCTACCCAGGACAAGAAAAGAGAAAGTTCCAATCGACAGACACAGGGAGGAGGGGGCAGAAGGGACAGACGGGTGGATGGAGAGGTTGGGGGAGTGGGGGGAGCAAGGCTGCAAAAATGGATGGTCTCGACAGGGCTGATGGACGAAGCCAGGATGGATGGGTGGTGGCTGAGGTTTGTTTACTGGCAGCCCCCAGCCCACCATTGCCCAGGAGAGGAATGGAGGCTGGCACATCAGAGAGCTCTTAGGGAAGCTCGTGGAGATGATTTAGATGGGAATGAATCAGTTCCATATGGATTAAGTGTCCCTGCAAATCCCAGGATCTTACTGATGAGGGAACGGGGCAAGGGCATTGAAGGGAGGGGGCAGCGTGGAGCTGGGGAAGGGAAACACAGGCCTGCAGTCATGGAAGGGTGCCTAGGAGGGCGTGGGTGCGGCAGTCCCACTGCTCCTCTGCTTGGTACCCAGCTTTAGAAAAATACCCCCTCCGCACTGAACGCTGCAGTTCCCTATCCCCTAGTCTCTCTTTTCCTAAGTTTCCTTCTTCATTTTTCTGTTCCTCTCATTACCTGGCCTTCTTCTTCCATCTCTTTCCACACAGCTGTCCCTCATCCCCACCCCCTTCTCTCTATAGCTTGGCCCCTTTCACTAAACGGCGTGAAGACAGACGCTGCCCCGTTTCTGCGAGCCTCGGCCCTTGGCTCTGCCCTCCTCCTGCAGCAGGCCCGGCGCCATCCCCAGAGTCGTCAGGTTCAGGGGTGGCTGAGGAACAGGAAGCTGGCCTGAAAAATGACTTTTAGGCAACAGGTAGTTCTTTCTCTTCCTCTCTACTCCCTGTCTCAAGCTGTCCCTGTCTTGGTGCCTGAGGCTGGGAGGGCCACTGACACCCTTTGGCCAACATTGAATTGAGTAGACACTCAGTTTTCCCAGGCTGTGGGGGCAATAGGTCGTCTATGGCTATGGAGCCACCATCTTCCTCCCTTCCCGTGCCCTGTGCAGAGGGCCCGAGCCGACCGTAGTTATGAAGCCAGCTGCCATGTGGACAACCTGGAGTCAGAGCATGGGGTAGTCACATACGACAATCGGTTGAAATATCACAGCTGCTCTCCCCCCACCCCCACTGGTGATCTATGGGCTGCGTGCCCTGTAAAAATTATTTATCGGGGCCTCAGAGTGTCCTGATTTAGTGCTGCTGCCTCTGGGGCCGAGAGGCCTGCCTGTCCGCCAGAGTCTAAGCGTTAAACGACGCTAAAAAGTTAAACGGCCAACGTTGGGGGCTCACTTGAGGAGGTACCATAAAGCTGTCGGAGCTGCTTAAATCAGGAGCGAGGATTCCCCTGGACATCTTCTCTCCATATGCTGCAAACCAAGAAGACTCTCCTTGCCCCCTCCGTTCACCCATACCCAGCAGCCTGCACAGGGACAGGGTGCCCATCAGCTGGGCACCTGTGACAGAGCCCCAAAGAAGGTCAAAGTTGACCTTCCCTCCAGGGGTTTCCCCAGCATTATCAGGGCTGGGGCCCAAAATTGTAGGCGATCCAATTGTCCAGCTCCTGGTCTCTGGGCAGGAGTCTCCTTGTTCAGATTCAGTTGTTTTTGTTTCTGATTTTTGCTGTGCTGGGCATGGAACCCAGGGCTTCATACATGCTAGGCAAATGCTCTACCACTGAGCTATCCCCCAGCCCCCAGATCCAGTTTTTAAGGACTTCCAGCAAGAATGGCCATAGTCTCTTCCAGGGGCCTGTGCAGCTGGGGCGGAGTTCTTCCCCAAGTTTGTCTCATTTCCATCCCTGTTTCTGTGGGTCAGATCCACAGGAATGCAGGGCCTTCCATGCTGGTTGGGAGAGGGTACTTTGCCCACACGGACATTTGCCCTCTGGCCTTCTGTGTCCACCCCCCCACTTGTGTAGCTGTTTGAGGAACAGAGCCCCACATTTTGAGCACCACCCTCCACCAGGGCACCAGTGTGACACTCAAAGCTTCACAGATGGTTTTTCTCAGCCGAAGCCCAGTCCATGCTGCCACCGCCCGGCCGCCGCAGAGCGTGAGGGAAGGTGGGTCTCCGCAGGCTGTCGATCACGCTTTCTTTCAGCAGCAATAAAACTCGCCTCTTAAAACCTCCGCTTGGGTCCCTAATATTTGCCTGGCTATATATCTCCGGTGATATATGGACAGAAATTGCTCATAAACGGCTATAAAACCTTAGTGGAGCTGGGAGGAGGTGCACAAGGGTGGGCATGGCCCAGGCTGCAGGAGGATCAGAAGCCGAGCCACTTCGCTGAGCACCCAGACTCGACCCTGGATCCCGGCATGCATCGCGCGGCTCCAGCGAGATGGAGGAAGGAGATCCTGAGGAAGAGAACATCAAGCCCCTCAGGAGGTATTATGGCGCTGTCTCACGCAGCCTGCTCCAGGGATGTGCTGTGCAGCCTTGGACAAGTCACTCGGCCACTCTGTGCCGTGCTTTTCTTCACTAATA
The DNA here is from genome assembly GCA_004026905.1 of Hystrix cristata. Classification (NCBI taxonomy): domain Eukaryota; kingdom Metazoa; phylum Chordata; class Mammalia; order Rodentia; family Hystricidae; genus Hystrix; species Hystrix cristata. The sequence goes on from PVJO010007291.1 coordinate 3,321, forward strand.
ATGACATCTACCCAGGCTCCTTCCGTCGTCATGAGTATCAAATGAGGACACATACAAAGACTTCATCCATGCTTTCAAAGTAGAAAGGCCTTATATACCAGGCACTGCCCCACGATGGGCACAGTGTATTTGGAAGGCCTACTAGGTGCTGGATACTTCTGACTGTCTCCAATCCTGCAACTCCCTACTGTGTAGACGCTACTGTCATTGTGTTGCAGACAAACCCTGAGGTTTAGAGAGGCGCACGGGCAGGCGAAGCCAGAGTTGGGATTCAAACCAGGTCTGATTCCAGAGCTGACACATTTTCCAGACTTCCAAATGAAATCCTGGTGACTGGAGGGATAACAGGGGACTTCCAAATAGAGCTAATGGCTGAAGCAGGCCTTCTCTCCTGGGGCCTCCCCTCCCCAAAATGCAGGCCTACCTCCCTCTCTGATACTTCCATTCAGGCTTTCAAGAACCTAAGAGCCCAGGGGTTCTCCTTGGCATATTCCCGATCACTATCTCCTACCACCCAGACAAACAGCTCTCGAAGTAGAAGGTGAAGACCTAGGGCTTTACGGGAGGCCAGAGCCCTCTGCACAGGGTAAGAGACCAGGAGACAGAAGTGCTGGGTGGGCCAGGGCTGGAGAAACCTTGTAGGAGCAGGTATAGACCATGATGGTCACAGTTCCAGAGTCCCTGGTCAAACACCCCCCAAACCCAGCTCCTGGCTGCTCCTTCTGGTCACATGCCCTCTCCCTCTGCCAGCCACCAGATGCCTCTTCTGTCCTTGACTCCCAGTCCTTCTCTACCTCGCACCCCACACCCCCATCTCCCCCTCTCCCACGGCGTTCCCTGAGAGTCCAATCTGTCCCCTCGGATTGTTCCATCCTCTCCCTCCCACCTACAGAGTCCCTCCAGCCCCTGTCTGCCCCTTCCCTCCACCGTGACCCCAGGTTCTCCTCTTCTTTCTCCAAGTCCCTTCAGCCCCAGCTCTCTGCTGTGCTCACCCATCGCTCCCCTCCTAGGATCCCCCCAGCTCAGGACCCCCAGCCCCAGCCCTTGCCCTGGCGTCCCTCCAGGCTCTTCTCACCTGCAGTCCAAGCCCTTTAGCCCCTGCCCTGCCCTTTGTCCCCTCCTTGTGACAACCAGGACAAACAGTAGGAAGGCCATCCTTCTGCCCCACACCTCCCCTTCCCTGATGGTTCCCACCCCCAACCCCACTTTTCTTTAAGTTTCCAAATCAACCTTCCTCCAATAATAATGATAAAGCAGGAAGCCGGGCCGGAGGACAGTGCAGATTTTTCTTCTTGACACGGAGTTTCCGATTAAAGGCAAAGGGACATAAATCCTCCCGCGTAATTGCTGCACTCCAGCTCAGAGCCACTCAGAAGGAGAGGGGCTCCCACCCACTCTGCCCCCGCCCCTGGGGCCCCATCCCCATTCTGAGCGGGGCCTGGTCCCCAGAGCCTGTGGGTGGCTGGGAAGGGGGGAAAGACTGCTGCCTTCATGGGCGAGGCAGTGGAAATGGGGATACACTCGAGCAAGGTCCCCTCATCTCCCCGCCAGGGGTCCGAGCTAGCAAGAGAGAGGCCCGGGGACCAGCTCAAAGCTGCTTCCCTGCCCTGGACACTGAAAGCAAGCCACAACTTTGACAGAGCTTCCTGGTGTTTATCATCTCATCTGATACTTGCGAGCACCTTGAAAATTATAAATGTATCAGGCGGGGGAGGGGCCCCAAGAGATCAACCTGAGCTACTCCCCTTGCTTTGTAGGGAAATTAAGGCCTGTCAAAGGGATCAGCTTGTGGCACGGCGGGACTGGAATGCTGTCCTAGTCCCATGGGTCCTTGACCTATCATGTACAGGGAGTTCCTGACAGTGTTTAGGGCTATTAAATCAAGGGCCCAAGCAGCCTCCCGCCAAGTGATTTGCTCACCTGCCAGAGAAATAAAAATCAGAAATGCTTGATGCTTTTATCCTCTCTTTACAGATTAGAGAACGATGACACTACAACCATGTATGAATTGAGGCCTTTTACCTCCCGAGTCCAGGTTTACACTCTTCCCTCCTGCTCAGAGTTCACACCCATCTCGGAATGAAACTGGACCCTCCCTATTCTTGTGTGAGCTCCTCAGACCTTGTGAAAAGGTGGCAGATAACTGGACCCTGTGCCAGACTCGACTGTAGGTCTCCATGCCCCACCAGCCACAGGCATACCCCGTGCACCCTTCCCTGCCACCATGGCCATGCTCAGTGGCCAGCCGGGGCCAGGGAGGGCCCTGGAGCCTTAGAGAAGAACATCCTATTTGAGTCAAGAAAGAAAACATGGGCCAGGGGAGCGAGGAGATGGTGCAGAAGGTTGAGATGCTCCTGTAAGGGCCTGTGTTGGGGCTCCTGGGTCGTGTTTGGGGTGGCACTGTAGCACTGCCTGGGTCTGGGAGTTCTAGGTGTTACTATAGGGTTTTGGTGGGTTATGTTGAGTTCTGGGTCCCACTGTAGAATTTTGTGTATAACTGGCAATGCCCTGAGATCATAGCGGGGGTTTCTGGGCTTCACAATAGGGGTGCCCTGGGGTTTCTAGAGGATTACTCCAAAAAGCCACAGTCTGTGCTACTACCTTTCGAAGCAAGGGAGCTATGGCAGTAAGAGAAAACTGAGGGCCATGAGGGGAAAGAAACACAGAGGTAGCCGAGTCTCCCAGAGAAGGCGGTAACATGAGATGCAGAGCAGCAAGGCTCTGCTCACCCTGCCTTGGTGCTCACATCCCAAACCCTGGCCAACAGCCTTATTCGTTGCCAGTGAGGATCTGGGAGTGCAGAGAATGACGCAGGCAGGAGAGGATGCATGTTCCTGGCCTTCTGCGAGGAGGGAAGAGCAGGCAGAGGGGCGTAAGTAGCAGGACAGTCCCCAGTGGTGCTCCTGGGGTCTATGCCTCCAACAACCACCAAGCTCTGAGCTCCCACCTCATTCAGAGAGCTGCCCTGAGTATTGCTGCCCTGAGTATTGCTGAGGCAGGGCAGAATGCAGGGGGCTAGATACAGACCCTTCTGCCCAGAGACCCTAATTTTTCAGGAATGACAGACCTTCATCTTCGGACCTAGGCAAGCAAATGGAGAATTCATCTTTCTTTCTTCCTTCCTTTCTTCCTTTCTTCCTTCCTTTCTTTCTTCCTTCCTTTCTTTCTTTCTTTCTTTCTTTCTTTCTTTCTTTCTTTCTTTCTTTCTTTCTTTTTAGATAGGATCTCGCTATGTAGTTCAGGCTATCCTTGAACTCACTATGTCTCCCAGGCTGGCCTGGAACTGGAGGTAATCCTCCTGCCTCAGCCTCCTGAGTGCTGGGATTACAGGTGTGCACTACCACGCCCAGCAAAGAACTCTTCTTGCATTTTAATCATGGAAAACTTCCTGGGAGATGGAAGTATGAAGCAAGGACTAGGTAGAGAGGTGGGCAGGGAGGAAGTTCCAGGCATGAACGGGATGAGGACCATTTCAGAGGTGAGCAAGGATGACAGTGAGTTTTAGCCCCAGAGACTTGAGGTGGAGAGTCGTTTACTTAGAGAGGCAGGGACAGCACCTAGAGAGGCTCCCAGAAATTCTGTTGCTCTTCCAAAATACTAGCCTCAGTTTTCTGGGTTCTCTGGACCTATGTTAGCTAAACTTCTACTTTCCTGCCTCTCCGATGTAAAAGAAATGCACTCTTCCTAATTCCTGCTTCCTTCTTCCCCACCAGCCCAGCCCTGCCCCATGTCTGGGACACTCAGATATGCCTACTCTACCCTCCTGGCAGACCTCAGAGGACCTACTGGGCCACCATCACAGCAGGAGACTTTGGGAGCATCTCAAGCAGCAGGGAGGGGTGGTGCTGAGGAGCTGCGCAGGAGACCAGGGAAGAGACGGGGAGCTTGTGAGTCCAGGCCCGAGAGATCCTCAGCCCGACTTTGCCTCTTGCTGGGAGAGGCATCATTCATCCGCCCAGGGGTGGAGACAGGGCAGGGGGAGGGGAATGAAAAACACCCACAGCCCATTAACCTACTTCTGCAACTTCATTAAAACAGAGACTCCGACTTGTCACCATAAATTGTCTTCAGAAGAGGAAGTGGATCCAACACCAAGTTCTAGCGGCAAAGCCTCAGAGACGAGGCCAGTGTGAGCGGGGTGCAAGAGACACTATATATGTATGTGTTGGGTGTTGGGGGAGGGAGGTGTCCCTGAGAAGCTGTGCAGGCTGGGCAAGGCAGTCTAGCTGCTTAGTGCGGGAGGGTGCCCTATATAACCCTGCACACTGCTGCTCTAAGTGAGAATCCTCAGAGCTTCCTGGAATACCTCATGAGAAAGCTGAAGGTTCTTCTCAGCCTTTCAAGGCCTCCTCCCAGAAACCCTGTTCTATCCAAACCCCTTTTCTACAAGGCATATGCTCAATGCTGTGCCTCACAGCCCAGCTCAGCAGCCCCCAGAGGGCACGTGGGCAGCACCATCCTGGCTGGGCAGGTAGCCCGACACACTGGCCCACAGGTCAGCAGGGCTCCCTGGTGGCTGACCTAGATCCAGACTTATATGAGTAGTGACAGAGTGAGTGCCCAGACCTTGGAGAGGTCGGCCAGGGTTCAGATTCTACCTTTGCCATGGAAGGGCCTCAACCAAGTTATTCAACCTCTCTGTGCCTTAAGTGTCCTTACAGAAATGAAGATATCTCATAAAGTTACTGAGTTTTAAACAGGATGACCATGGAAAATGCACAGCACTTAGAACATGGCACATCCTAGGAATCAAAAGAACACTAGCTCTTGTCATTATGTATTTATTTATCTAGAGTTTTACAGGGCTGGAAAAGGCCTCTGAAGTTTACGGATTCTGATCATCTGATTTTATACACAAGGAAACTAAGACCCAACGCCGGGAAGTGACTTGGGTCAGAATGAGAACCCAGATGTCCTTTTCCCCAATACCAGGTTCTTCCCCTAAAACACCTGTATACTCTGGCCCCCAGTTTCATTTGTACAATGCAAATGAGGGAGACCTGTGGCTCCTTCGTTCATTATATTCTATTAGTATCATTGCCTGAAAACGTTTTCTCAAACAAACTTTGGTCAGAATCCCAGGGGCAAAGGTGGACTAGATCTGGAGAGAACTTCCCAGGGCCAGAGCAGAGCCTGTGCCGCGCCCCCTCCTACTGACACCCAGCAGCAACCCCAGAGGCCTGACAGAGAACCGGGGCTCCCATCACTAGCACTCGAGAAAGCAGATGCCCCCGAAGAAGCAAGGACTCTCCACCACCTGGCTGGGAGGGAAGGAAGATCTCACAATGGATGTAGTGGGGTAGACGCCAGGGGTGGAGGTGCAGCTCTGCCACACTCTCTACAGACAAGGCGTGGAAGGCAGATGTAGAATGTAGCTAGCAGAGGACCTCCGGGCCCAGCAGCCTGTTCCGCCCGCCCAGGTGTCCCACTGCTGACGTGCCTGCACCCTCTCTTTGCTTCCCATTTCTGAGCTGCCCACACTCCCACCATTGCTGCAGCCCAAGAAAACATGGCTATAAAATAGACATTTGCTTTAATTTTCACTTGAAGGGGCAATTTAGCACAGGCTGTTTGCAAGCTGTTGGGAGTTCTTTACGAGGCTCTATCGTGTTTTCCTAAAGTGCTCCCCTCAAAGCAGATTCCAGGGGTCAGAGTTCACACATAACTAGGGAAAAGAGGAGCTGGAGGGAGCATGGGAGATTCCTGACAGTACAGAATACATTTGTTTTTGAAGTCACATAAAGAGTGGCTGGCAAAATAAGATCAAGAAAAAGTCCAAACAGCCCCTGGTCCCAGGCAAATGCTGTGTGATTTTGCCCAACCCTTTTCCTTCTCTGGGGCCCTGCAAGCAAGAGCCTGTCCTATCACAAATAAGAAACATATGACTCAGCCCCGGCCTCTGGGGTCCTCACACCTACTCCCAGTGACTCAGATACTCAGTATTCACAGCCAAACCACAGCCAAGCTCCCTGAGTCCAGACTTTGGCATTCTGGGCTCCAGGATCACTCTAGCTCTCACGCTGAGCAACTTCAGGCGCCAGCAAACTGCTGACCCTTCTCTGCCCTCAATTTCCCCTTCTTGGTTGCTCCACTTGTCTTCTAGAGTCCTTCCTCCCTAGAAGAAAAGCAGGCTTTTACTCAGTCCTCCTAGCTGCTCTGAGGAGGGGAAGTCACCACCCTCACCTCCTTTCAAGGCTTGGTTTGGCTGCCCCTCCTTGATTTTCCCAGTCCTTTGCCTCTTCCCCCCAGGGCTGGGCTGTGGGGTGACCGCGGGAATAAACCTCCCATACGACTCACTGAGCAGCTGCTCCCAAGCCTGGATGTATGCAAGGTCCTTGGAGAGCAGAGGGTTAGGGTCCCAGGGTGCCCTAAACAGGCATCAACTCCCTGCAAAGAACATTTCCTGCCTCTGAGGTCTTGTGGGGCTCAGGAGTTTGGGAATACACTTTGGGGCCCTCTCTCCCAGGAGCAATGTGGGAGAATGAGGGTGAGCAAGCGGCTCTAATGTAGGACAGGGTCTCCTCTCACTCAGGACTCCTCCCCTTTCCTCACATTTTGGAGGCATTTTCCTCATCTCTTGAAATTTCTGCCTCAGTATTCCCAGGGAAGACGGGTGAGGCAAGAGGGACAGTTCTCAGGCTGGGAGAGACCTTGGAGGTCAGGCTCAGGAATGGAAGGCAGGATGTCTTGGAAGCAGGGGAGCAGGAATCTGGGGACCTGGGCTGGGGATAGGGGATGGCGGGATTCCCACCCTAGCAGCAGCATTTATAGGAGACTCCACCAGGAGCGCTGACTGGACGCAACTTTCCTGTCACCGTATTGGTCAGCTTTCCCTTTCCCGGGACAAATCACCCTACACCCACAATTTAAAGGAGGAGGAGAATTTATTGGCTCAGGGGTTCAGAGGATTCAGTCTATGGTGAGTCGGCTCCAAAGCAAGAACATCATGGTGGAAGGGCATGAGGCAACAAAGCTGCTTAGTCCATGGTGGTCAGGAAGCGAACAGAGGAACTGGGCCACAGAAAAAGGGGCCAGGGACCATATATAGTGCCCAAAGTCACACCTCCAGGACCTGCCCAGACACACCTATACACATCCAGCCATGGGCTTCACTAATCTGCTAGGTCTTTCTCAATCCAGTCAAGCTGACATATCACAATTAATAGTCACAGAGCTATGTAGACTTGATGCTAAGTCACTACCGCAACTTAGGAGAGAGGACTACGGGGTCCCCCAGCAATTATCAAGAGGACTGGAGTTGCCAAGGGGGGAATGAGAAAGACCTAACTCCCCAAATAATTGAATCCTTATACGCACCACATGTGTCCATTAAACTTTTACCAATTTAACCTTCTCCAAAGTCTCACAGAAGCCTGTAACATTAATCCCATTGTTTTATGTAAAGAAGATGAGGGTACAAGAGGCAAAGAACACAGACCAAGGTCATGTGGCTCTACCTAGACCTGACACTAACCTCTTTCTCTCTGGGGTAGGAACTCCCAAAACACAAGATCAGTGCCACTGATCTATTGCCACCCCAGCCCCCACCCTCTGTATTGAGAGAGGTCACCGTGCTTCTGTGCAGCTGAGATTCTGTACCCATCCTCACTGCCACAGACACACAGAATCTCAGAGGAGGGTGGACCAAGCCCCTCATGGTCTAAGTGGGAAACGCATGCTCAGAGAGGGGAAGCTGCTTGCTCAGGGTCACGGAGCCAGAAAAGGAGCCAGGACTTGATCCAGCTCAGAAGGATGCTCTTCCCTGGGGCCAGGTTCTCAGTCACTTATGTATACAGGCGCCAGGTACCTGCTTGGCAACAGGGAAATAAAGATGACTAAATACAGGCCCTGTGTCAAAAGGCTCCAGAGACAGAGACAAGGCTTCTGCCCAAATCTGCAAAACAACTTGCTTTCCAAAGGCCATGGACCACCTGCTAAGGTAGAGGTTGCTGCAAGCATATACAATCAAAAAGGCCTTCTGGAGGAGCTGGGCCTACACGGACAGGGATGTTAGTGGGAGAGGCTGCTCTGGCCATCCAGGCAGGAAGAGGAAACATACATGCATGTGACTAGTCTCCTGAGGAAGACAATCAATCCCATTGGAAGGTTATGGGAGACAAGGCCGAACTTCAGGTTGAGACCAGATCAGATAAGGCACTGTCAGCTGGGAGTCTGAGCTCCACCTAAGGGCACTGAGGAGCTAAAGGTTTTTGTGTAGAGTAAGAAGGGGTGCCGTGCAAGCCGGGTGTGGTGGCACACACCTGTAATCTTGGCATTCAGGAGGATGAAGCAGGAGGATCACCATGAGTTCAAGGCCAGCCTGGGCTACATAGTAACTTCAAGGAGAGCCTGAACTACAAAGTGAGATCCTTTCTCAAAAGGAGAAGGAGAAGAAGGAGGGAGGGTGCCATGCAAAGGGATTATTAAGAAATTTACCCTGGTAGCAGCTCCCAGAGCAGACTTCCTGGGAGAAAATCTGAGGCACCAAGCATGTCAGTGTGAGTGTTATCTCTAGGAGTGTGTGTGTGTGTGTGTGTGTCTGTACATATGTGTGCACATACAAACTAGCACGGTGCTAAGCCCAGTAAACCTAGTCTCAGAAAACTATCCCATTCTGCTCTGGTAGGAAGATGATGGATGGTCAGCTCTCCACTCCTTCTGTCTCTTTCCCATAACCCTGAATGGGCAAGAGTGTCACTACTTCCCCCAGACATTCTGCATGCCCTGCACCCCAGCATGCACATGAGCAAATATGCTGAGCAGCAGAGATACACACACACAACTGGGAACACAGTGAGCATCTCCCCATCTGATGCTGCCCCCATCTCATGCTAATAGTGACACCCAGGACCAGGGTAGGGGTAGGACAGGTGAGGACTGACCATCCTCCAGCCGGATGGGCTCAGAAAGCACTGAGGATGCAGGGATGGTGCTGACTGGCCAGCCCAGCCAGGTGGGGCCTGTTAAAGGGGAGGTGGGGGTAACTGGAAAATGTTGTGGAAAGATGTCAGCAGAAATGAAAGGGCATGCTATGCTCAGAAGAGGGCTTGCCAGGGGCATTAAGAGCCACCTGCCCCTTGCCTCCCTGCTCACTACCCTCCTCACTGTGGGCACTGACTGAAGTCGTGGGGAGGTCCTCTTACCCGCATGGCTGTTTTATTTTGTCCTCCCTTGGGACCCTGGGTGCCATGGAGCTCAGGCTACCCCTCTCCCTTCTTCCTTCGGCCAAAGAACCCCTCAAAGATGGAGGTGTGACTAATGAGACCTGGTGAGGTGGTCAGTACTGTGACCTGCAGCACCAGCTAACAGTGATTAGCAAGGATCATAGCAAGGGCATCACATGCACTGCCGCCCAAGGAAAAGGACCTGGCCACCAGGATGCCTGGTGCTATTCACCAGCTCTCTGCTCACCTTTCCCTGGCTTCCCTTCTCAAAACCTGCAGAGAATTCTAATTTGGAGATTCATGGGTCTCAGAATCAGAGCAAACCTATAAGATTTGCTCCCCTCCAATCCAGGCAACCTCCAGGCACCAGGCACTGTGCTGGGGAATTGTTGAATTCACGCGTCTGCCCTCTAAGACTTTGGTGCCCCTTTGGAGAGTCTGCATTCTGTCACCTTTGCAATGCCAAGATCTTCATCTCCCTCTGCGATCCAACCCCGACCCGCAGCCTCCCACACCAATACATTCCTCAAATGCCCAGTGTCACTACCCCTGCAAGAAGCCCTCCCAAGTTCTTCCTCGAGCCCTCTTCCTCTAGCTCCTGCCTGCTTCTGCAGCCTTGCACCGTGAGTGCCCACTGGGCCAGAGAAGGATGACCCAGCATGATTCATCAAGAAGCCTTCAAAGCCTCTAGCCCACAGTTCTGCCTGTCGCCCAAGGTGTCTTCTCCCTGACTGCCAGGCACGCCTCCTTCACATTTAACCTGAGTCCTGCCCTCTGTAGGAAGCTCTTGGAGAAAGGTCATTTATTTAAAGGTCACCGGTGTCGTGGCTGTACTGTGCTTTCGTTCCCTCCATCGGACTTCCACAAGCGGTCCCCTGCTCCACACCCCATGCCGGTGCCTCCACGCGCCCGTCAGCCGGGGACCGCCTGCCCCTAGGCCCCGCTCTAGCTCAGCACGTCAGCCCGGCCCCAGAGGAGGAAGGGGCTGCCTGCAGCCCAGCCCCCAGCCCTCGCTGTAGAAGAGGTAATCAGGAGCTGTACAGTCCCTGTCCCCCAACAGGTACAGCTGAACAGGGGCATCCATCATCCAGGCAGCTGCGGGCGCGCACCGCGTCACGTGGCTCAGCGTGACCAACGGGAGGGCGAAGGGAGGCCTCGGGGCTGCGGATTGGCTGGGCTGCGGCTGGAGAGCCGGCGCTGCTGGGGATAACCTGACAATGACCTTGTGAGGACTTGGCACCCCTCACCCTGCTCCTCCCTAGACATCACCTGCCCCGAGTCCCCAGCAAGAAGCCCTCCCCGCTATCCTGGCCCTGGCATTTTCTCTTCCTAGTCCTCGTCGTTTATCTGGGTGTAGAGACCCCTCTTGCTCTTCCTCTTCTAAGGAAAATGGCCTCTTGCGTGCCTGAGGGGTCTGAACGGGGAGGGTGGCTTCCTGGCCTGAACAGGGACGATGGCTCTACAAGGGAGGGAGGGCCCTGTTTAGAGGGAGGAAGAGTTTGTGCAGGTGCAGTTTTCTCCAATTGCTCGCGCTCTTGCCGGGACGCGAGTGTGGAGGAACATGTGCCGGCAGCCTAGCGCACTGCGTCGGCCCGGCCGCAGCTTGGGACGTGTTTAGCATACCGGCACTGACCAGGGTACATTACCACGTGCTGCGGTGCACTTGGGCAGAGATGGGCACGCTGACCTTGTGCTTTGTTTCTGTGCGTGCACAGGCTCACGTTCGCACATGCACACGTCGCTGGGCCTGTCTGGGCACTGGGATAAAATGGGTTGTCACCTTGACTGTTGGTGACACAGAGAGGGGAGCCCTGCATCTGGAACCCCTCACTACATCTCCCACCCCCAGAGCCACAGGTCAGGGTGGCAGCTGGCAGGAGAGAAGAAAGGGGAGAGAGGAGGGGTGGCTTCACCAACACCTGTGAAGGTTCTTCGTTATATATGCAAATATCCTCATTAGAGATGCAGAGCACTTCCCGGAGCTAATTGCTTCTGCAGCCATTTCTGTGTGGCTGTGCGGAGCAGAAGGAGACCGTGGGCTGGAGAGAGAGGAGGTAGTGCCAGGGCTCCCGATCCCCAAGACATGTCCTGGACAGTCCTGGTAGCAGGCTGGGGAGAAACTGGCAGGGATGGCATAACCAGCAGGTTTCAGACTAGCCACTTGGCTTTGCTTGGGCTCCACCCCAGGCCAGGACTTCCAGGAGGGGCCTAGGAGGAGTGCAGTGGCCAGCTGTGCACCCTCACCAAGCCCCAAAGCCAGGGCCCTCCGCAGGACACCAGGAATCTCCTCACTCCTGCTGGCCTCATTTCTTCCTCTTGTCACTTCTGCCACTGAGCACCCAGAAAAACAGTGTCACAGGAGTCTTTTTCTGTCACCCCAACCTTAGAGAAAGGAGCCAGACGCTCATCAGGCCCACTCTGCCCCCTGCCTCTCATCCACATTGGACCAGCCGTTTCTAGGGGCTGCCTTGTGCTGTTCCAGCCTCACTGCCACCAACTTGGCATTGTCGGAGACAAACACACAGTCACATACAGGCAACTCACGCGTGCCCTCAGAAACATGCAAACAATTGCTTGCCTCATCACAGGGGTACACACTGTCCTATTTGTATTAACTGGTACTTAAATACACACCCACACTGAAACAGTCCCACTGGAGTCTGCTGTCCTTGTACACACATGTCACCCCATTTTGGGGACAGAGTCCAGAGAGACCTCCCCTGCCTTACCCTCCCCCCCTCCTTTCTTTACTTCTCCCTCCCCCTCCTGCCCTCCTCCCTGGGCACCCGTTTGCCAGGGTTATTTATAGAAGCAAGCGATAAATTCAGTGTGTTTCTCGGCGCGCAAAGCTATAAATAATGGCACAGATCATTAAACCCCGAGAGCAGGCCCAGCCGCCCTGCAAACAAGATGAAGTACAAACCACCACGTGAGAGGGAGAGAGGGAGGCGCAAGGCAGAGCCCTAGGCTCAGGGCCAGCAGGCCCCAGCCTGTACCCCTCAGCCCAGTCTGATGAACTTGGGTCCAAGGGGCTGTCTGGGAGGGAAGAAAGAGCAGAGAGGGAGCTAGGTTTGCAGGAGGGTGAACAGGGCTAGCTGCCCCCCTATTCTATGCCCTTCCTTCCTATTGGACCCTCTTTCCCATCTCCCCACCCTCTGCTTCTCTCACTATTTCCCTCACTGTTCCTCCATCTTTTCCTATATTTATTTCTAATTCCCACTTCCATCTCTCCCTTTCCCTCTCCAAATTCCCTCTGCTTTCTGCCCTTTATCTCCCCTTGCACCTATTCTTCCTCCCAGCCCTTCCTTTCTCCCACCCAAAACCTCCAGCCCCAGGAGGGGCCCTGATCCCACCAAGGAGCCCTCAGAGGCGGAAAGTCCCCTGTCAGCAGAATGCTGGAGCTGGCTGCTGATTCAGTGTCTGTAATCTCCCAGGCGGAGGTGGCTGAGGCGGGGGGCTGGGAGGGGGGACAGGGAAGATGGATGACACAAGACAAAATGGCACAGACACCAGGGACAGGCTCTAGGCTGAAGGAGGTTCTTGGGGAGCAGACCCAAGCCCCGAGCTTCAACCCAATCCTACTACCACGAGGCAGTCAGCCAAGTGAAAAGGTACTTTCTAGGGATGGAAGGAGAACACCGTGGGAAAGAACAAGCAAACAGAAAGAGGGGACAGGCCAGGGGTGGCGGGGAGAAGCCATTGGAGTTGGAGGGAGGCATCAGAAGGAAGGCAGAGATGCAAACAGCCTTGATAGGATGGTGAGCCCACCCAGTCCCACCTCCTTCTCAGATTCAGTATGGACCCCTCCCTCATACTGTGTTCCTGAGTCTGGCCCTCAAAGTAGAAGGTTTTGGGGTCCCAACTATGGCTGCTCTAACCCTCCCTCCTTTACTTTTAGGAAGTACCTCTACTTTTTGGGGTTCATCTACCCTACTCTGGCCTACTTTGCCTCAGCCCCCACTTTAGATTCCTACATTCTCAGGTCTCTCATCCCTTCTCACCAAGAGTTCTTAGCACTTCCTGCTTCAGTATGAGCCCCTCTTGGGAAGGCAGAGGCCACCTCTGTCCAACATGAGCAGAAGGCCAAGCAAGGCTCAACTTGCCAGCAGAAGCAGACCCAAAGATGGTCATCACTTCTTCTTTTCTTCGCTGGCCATGCAGGGAAACAGAATCAAAACGGGCAGCAGTGCCGGACTCCACATCAACCAGAACCTACCTGTGGTGCTGAGGGATGAGAGACGCTGGCACAGGGCAGTAAGTCCTCTGGGGGTGGACAGCACAAGGCACAGCCTGGCCTTGTGACCGGAGCAAACCAGAAAGCCTTGGAGGCTTCCCCAACCGCCCCTGCCCTCCCCACAGCATGGCCGAAGCGGCCATCTGCTCCTGCTCACTCCCATCGGCAGCTTTGATGCAGAGCTCAGTTATTTGCCCAGGGATTTATAGTAGGAGCCGGGACAGCAGCTAAATCCCCCAGCCACAGAGTTAAATCAGCTGCTGCGATGGGCCGGAACGAGGGAGCTGTCGGGCTTGGAGGCTGCACAGCAGGGCTGGAGAGGAAAACACTTGTCCCACTCTCTGGGGACAGCTACCCATAAATCCCCTCAGGCACCCATTAGAGCTGGCAGCCTGACCAGACCTCAGACTCGGCAGTGCTGGTGGCAAAGGTGACACCTTGGCCCTTAGCGCCCACAGAAGCAGGCTGCACCGAGGATGTGGGGTGGACAGTAAGGAGCATCCGGGCCAGGAACAGGGTGCTGCCTGTTTCCCGAGCCTGCAGGGAGCAGCGCCGCCAAGGGGAGGGCAGCTTCCCACGAGCCAGGGTGCCCGGCTCGAACCCCAGCCCCGCCCTTATCAACTGCGCGACCATGCGCAAGCTCCACGACGTTCCCGCGCCTGAGCTCCATCGCCTGCAGACGAGGGTGTGAACAGCAACCGTCTTCCACAGTCATCGTGACAGTTAAATGAGACAGCAACATCGAGTGCACAGACCCCTGCCTGGCGGTACCCTGACGGGGCACTGTCGTGCAGAATAAGTGCCTGAGGCCAAGTTAGGCCTAGGCTTGTGCAGAAGGAAGAGAGACCGAATGACCTTTCGGGGGAACCTTGGGGTGCTGAGATGATGTTTAGAGAAAGAAGGAGGGCGTCTGTGAGCTCACAGAGAGAAGGAGAGGCCAGCTTTTCCCAAGGCTGTGGTAAAGAGCCCCTTAGGTCGCCAGGCCTGCATTCAGGTCCCAGTGCTGATTCACTCGCTGTGAGACCTGCAAGGTACTTAACTTCTCTCTACACCTCAGTCTTCTCATCTGTAAAATGGAATCATACTTCACAGGGTTATTGAGAGAATTGTGTGAGATCAGCAGACACAGATAAGTGTTTAGTGATGCTTACTCATAGTAAGTACTCATTGAAATTTAGTCTTATCATTACTATTATTTCACCCAAAGAGGTTCTAAATGGATCTGGGCACTAAGTCCTCTGAATCCAAGCAGCTCAGCTACTGGGGACAGTGCTATTGCCAAAGGCAAGACACAAGAGAAGGACAGAAGGGTGAGGAGTGAAGGGTAGGTGGGACACAGAGGGTGTCAATAAGGAGAACGTGAGCCAGGAAAAGAAACAAGACTCGCAGTCAAGAAGAGAGAGAAAGGGAGATGGTATGAAGGAGAGTAAGAGAGAGCCAAGGAGCTAAAGAGGTCCGTGCTGGGGCAGAATTGGATGGGGGCAGGAGGGAAAAGGAGCAGAGCTGTGAGGGGGAATGGGGAAGTGGAACGGGAAGGAGTGAACGGAGGGGCTTCAGGGTATCAGGTATCAGGAGGCAAAGACAATGTGGGGAAGTAGCCAGAGAGAAAAAAGAAGAGACTGGAGTACAGGCTGGGAGACAAAGGAGGAAAAACCAAGCCAGAGCCCTGCAGCTCGTTATGCAAACATGACTCCAGGCGCTGCTCCGCTGCCCCTTCCCCAGCTTCATTTTCAGCTTGGCTTCCTCTGGCCTCCCTCCTGCGCCCCTCCCACCAGCCTCCACCTTCCCGCGCTCCTGGGCTGCCACCCGACCGAGGGCATACGAGACAGCAGGGAGGACCAGGAGCTTGGACTCAGTTCATGGGGGCTGAGAAGGAGAAGGAGGAAACTGTCCCCAAAGCAGAAGAGAACCCAGGGGTCCACGCCTCCTCCTGGCAGCTCCCTCTCCCTCTGTCAGCACGAAGACAGGACAGTGGCCAAAAGACTGGACTTCTCCAACTGCGAGAGTAGAGTAATAATAATAGCTGCTAAAACATTAGCATTTTGCAGGCTACCAAGTGCTTCATAAGCCCCAGTCTTACAACCACTGTGAAGGTGACAGCATTACCCTTACTTGTATTTGTATCAATTACATAATGTTCACTACCTGCTGAGCACTTCACATTATTAACTCTTATTCCTGACAACGGCCCTATCATCCCCATTTTGTAGATGACAAGCGGAAGCCTAGAGTGGTAAGTGCATTAGATACTATCCACTTCCTCTTTGCCGCTTCTCTTGTCTCTCCTCCAGTGCTGCCTTGGCCCTTGCTGTCTTCCCGCATGTTCTCACGTCCTCCTTTATTTCTCTTCTTGCATTCCTGCTGCCTCACCAAACTTCAAGTTGCACTTTTGTCCACTCTCCAGGCATTCCCAGCAGAGCTGGGTGTGACTGCGTATGACCAGGAGCCCATTCATGCAGATGCAGCGGGTGGGTGGCAACCCAGAAGAAACCACACAGTGGCTAAAGTAAAATATGACAAGGCTGGGGAGTTAGCTCAGTGCTTAGAGTGCTTGCTAACAAGTGCAAGGCCCTGAGTTCAAACCCCAGCACCAAAACAAAAACAAACAAACAAAAAAAATTGACAATACTCAGAGCTCCTGTTTCCCTTTCTTTCCTCCCCCACCAAAAAAAGTCAGAGATGACCAACCGTATAACACCATGAAAGAAGCAGAACAGACAAAAAGTAGAGTGAGAAAATGTCCCTGGAAAAGAAACCTAAGAATGGACAGTTAACTCTGGAATCCAAAACTTGACCCTGAGTTTCCTAACACTGAAAGTAAAAGAAAGCGAGTAGCAACCAAAAAGCCTCCTCGTCTATGCCGGAAGGTCTAGTGGGTACAGAACCTCAACTACGTGTCATACATCAAAGACGTGATCAACATCGATCACTCTTCGAGTTCAAGAAGATCTTGCGTGAGATGCGCAGGGCACGTGTGCTGCAGAGGGAACCGCGAGGACGCTAGGCTGGAAAGGCTTGATGCCATGAGGAACGTAAAGCAGAGGCCTTGGGACGCAGGAGAGGAGGGGCTCCCACAAAGTTCTCCAGCACTAGGTGCCCTCCCAGTGCTGAAAAACCGGGTCCCAGGTGTCAGTGATAGCCCTCGGATCAGCTTCCTGCCCCTAAGCCCCTTCAGTACCCCCCCCAACTACTGAACAGCCTATTTGGGGCCCAGCCCTGCAAGAAGTCTGTCTATCCACCTTCCACGCAATGCTGGTGACGCCTGCTCCTGGTTTCCTCTGCTCATTAGCACATCAGCATGGGGATCTTCAGCAACCAAAATAAATCAAATGAAAATAATATCCCATGCCTTCCCACAGAAACAAAATCTGCCCTCCCCTTTGGCACAATCTCAGGCCTGCAGGAGGAGTGAGTACCAGTAAGAGAGTGATCTCAGGCCCAGGGGACAGGGGGAATGCAAGGAGGATGGAAATGGATCCTTGCCAGGGAAAACTCTGGATCTGCAAGCTGGGTGCCCTCCCACAAGTACTCACAAAAGCGCTATCTGGGAGAGGGGGTGTAACTCAGTGGTAGAGTCCTTGTCTAGCATGTTCAAGATCCTGGGTTCAATTCCCAGCACCACAAAAAAAAAAAAAAAGAAAAAAATTGTCCCTTACCAGCAGCCAACAATAAAAGGGTCTATAGCCATAGCCATACATGCCTAGATGTGGAATACATAGGTATTGAATTTAAGGTAGTTCTTAGGAAGGCTAACACTAGTCTGGATAGGGCTGCAGGTTATCTAGGCAAGAAAAGCCCCTGAGTGTCTGGCACTGGTGATCCGTAGGGTACCCATTCCAAGGTCTTGAAACACTGATGTTGGTGGAGGGAAGTGAGTGGTTGGTGGGACCACTGGAATAAAGCACAGTCCCGGGCACGAGAGTCCACATGCTCACCGACACAAGTCAGTGATGCTATTGCCTGCTCACCCACCCTGTAAAGCTGACCCCCGTATTTTCCCTCCCCCCCTCGTCCAAAGCATAGTTTGTTCTCACCAGGAGGTCCTGGGCAAAAGAACCTGGAGTTAAGGCAGAAGCTTCTAAAACTTGCCACAGACTGAAACTGTTCTAGCTCTTTCCCACATGGACAATGAAAAACAAAGAAATGCACGCCTAGCTCACCCCAACCTAGGACCACTCTTTCACTTTCACAGCCCAGCCCCGCCCCCAGCGAGTACAAGACAGAGAAGGGTTCCACGCTGTAGGCCGGGTAAATCAGCAGAGGCAAAGCCTTCCCCAGAAACAGCCTTTCCAAACACATACACATATGTCCTCACGGATTGTCTTCTACAACTCCCAAGGCCACATACCACAAACCTGCAATCCTGCCAAAGCACTGATTCCTCACTCAGAGCCCTCCGTCAGGCAGACCCAGACCTGGCTCTCAGCTTCAGCCCTAGCCCATCACTCCTCTCCCTGGCTAGGTCCCTCTCTGGGTGCAAGGCACATGCCCATGCCCGGAACCACCCTCCTTTGACCCTTCCTGCCTGCGGTGTCCTCTGCCACTTCTCAGGGCCCCATATGCTCATCAGTGCCCTCTCCATTCTCCTCCAAGGCCAAATTTCAGTGCTCATTTCTTTTGCTGGAGCAAGTTTTCTCCCTCCTCACTGAATGGGCCTCCTGCCTCCTGTCCACCTGTGTGCCCGCTGCTGAGAAGTCAGCTGGGTGATGTCAGGTGAACTGAATGAAGGCAAATGCAAGTCTGTCGTCCGCCCAGGTTCCTCTGCTGTGACCCACGCGTTCCCAGAAGTAAGGGGGCCAGAGACTGCAGAGTCCCGCTTCCCCATGCCAGACACAGGCCTTCAGGGGCAAGGCTGCTGTGCCATTGCTGGTGCTTCTAAGATGACTGAGCTGGGGCCTTCAAGCCAGTGGCCTTAGACTTCTCTTCTTCCTGTGGTTCCTCTCTCTTTCACTATCTCTCAGTCTCCCTCCATCTTCAGCAGTCTCTCTATTTTAGGCTGAGCGTGCCTTCTGCCTGAGAGAGACCTCCTTTTCAAGCCTTTTTGAAATATGATCTGAGAGCCAGCAGTATCAGCATCCCTGGATGCATGCTGGAAATACAAACTCTCAGACCCACCCTAGACTTACTTGACCCTATTTTCCAGCTTAACAAGATCCCTCGCTGACTTGCATCCACCTTAAAATTCAAAGCAGTAGCCTAAAAAGCCAGAAAGGCTAGATCGGGGGTCCAACAGGAAAGCTGAATGCCTAGAATAGTCATGTGTTGAGTGCGGTGGCTCACATCTGTAATCCCAGCACTCAGGAAGCTGAGGCAGGAGGATTGCCACGTGTTTGAGGCCAGCCTGAACTACGCAATGTGAGACCCTGTCTCAAAAAAATTCATTTATCCATTTAATATTTAATAAGCATCTACTGGGCCCAAGATGCCATGCTAGGCATTGGAGATAAAATAGTGAATGATTCGGACCAAGTGCTCAGGCCGGGGAGGATGACATAAATATTGCCACCTGGTTGTCCAAGCCCAGCTCACCAGAGTGGGAAGGAGCCCAGCTCAGGAACACGGTGCCTTTGACTGGTGAATCTGTTGGGGCCCAAACTGGTGAGGAAGCCCTTCTATCTCCCAACCAAAAGAAAGAACCAGTCAGGGAGACAGAAGGAAGGAGCAATGAGAACAAGGGAGAATGCAGGGCAAAGACAACAAAAGGAATGAGTGGGTCTGGAAATAAGCAAGTCTGCAACCCCCCCAGTCATTTCAGAGGTGCACTCCACCTGACCTCTTGACCTCCCCATGGCAACCCCTCCAGGATGCCACCCAGCTCCCAGTCAGATGGCCTGCAGGATGGGTCTTCACACATCCTCTACGGACAGAAGCCAACTCAGGCCGCTCAGCACCTTCCACCTCTGGGGCTGAGCAGAGAAGATGGGGAAAGGTACCCGCAAGCCGCGGGGCAGACTTAAGGGCCCCAAGGATGATAAAAAGGACCCAGGCACTGGAGATGGTGCTGGGGGGAGCAGGGTAGATGACAGTGACTGCTGTCAGTGTGGGCAGCAGACTGTAGAGAGACAGCAGGAGGGACCTGTTGGGGCCACCATGGTTGGCAGCACAGGCGAGAGAAATGCACACGGCTAGGACGGCCCAAGGGAGTCGCGGGACGATGTGGTCAGAGCTGGGATGCCCTGAGCCCAAGACGCAGCTGGTGGTTAGGCAACCCATTGGAACTGGGGAGCAGTCATGGAAGAATGGGTCAGAATAAGGTTTGGAAGGGAGGGAAGATCTAGGGCAGGGAGTGGGAAGGAGAGTCCAAAGCGGGAAGAAACAAGGAATGCAAGCAAAGAGAACTGCATCCTTTGTTCCTTCCAGTGCCTCGGAGTCCTTCCTTGCTCTTCTGCACGCTGTGGGCATAACCAAGTGCTCGGGGAAGACATGCGGCCTGTCGAGAAGTGGTATAAATTTAGGGCCTGTATGAGGAGCACTGGTCACCTGTAGTCAGAAGGACAAGTTCACTGTTTTTCAGGGCCTCAGTGTCCCTACTGGCAAAGCAGTAAAGGGGAACCAAGACATTCAGGTCCCTTCCAGCCCCACTTCTTCTTCCCTGGCTCTAAACCAGACACTTCAGGAGTCCTCATAGACCTTGTACAATAGACATTAGGTGGTCAGTCTGGCTGTCCTGCAGAGTTCAGAGTGGCGTGAAGCAGAGGCCCAGGGAGTGGACTGGGGCCATCTAGGTATGTGCCAATGAAGCCCTGGTCACCAGGAGGCTGAGAATGAACAGTCAAGACCTCCACATACTGCTTCCCCAAATCCTCAGCAATTGCTTTTGCAGTCTAGAAACTTCTAAATATTGAAATGCCTAGACTCTGACCTTTAGTGGATGTCTTTTATTTTCTCTTTAGAAGATATCATGCAGTGGACTGGGGGTGTGGTCAGTGGCAGAGTGCTTGCTTGACATGCGTGGGGCCCAGGGTTCCACCCCCAGCACAAGAAAAAAAAAAATCACACAGTATCACTGACAACTCCCAAACGTCTACCTCCAGCCTGGATTTCACATTTCCTACTATTCCCTTCTACCTGGATGCCTACCAGGCAACTCAACCCTAATGTGTTTGAAGAATATCCTGGAAACTAGCTCCTCCTGCAGCATTCCCCTCTATCAGATAATGGCAAGTCTAATGGTCTGGTCACCCAAGGCAAAAAAAAAAAAGGCTTACTTTTACCCTAACTCCTCTCTTTTTTTCACATTTTCCATCTGACCCATGGCAGATGCCCTGGCTGTCTCCACCAAGTATATCCAGAATTTGACCAGTCCTTCACACCACCACTGCATTCTTGCTGGTCCAGGGCCCCACCATCTCTTACCTGTTACAGAAATAGCCTCCTAGCTGGTTTCCCTGCTTCTGCCCTTCTTTTCTCAATCTATTCTCAAAACAGCAATAAGGATTTTCCTTGAAAACCCAAGGCAGATCTTGTCACGTCCCTGCTCTGACCTCCCGTTTTTCTCAGAGTGTAAGCCAAAGCTTTACTGTGATCATTAGTCCCTAACGATCTGGTTCCCCACGACCTCTTAGATCTCATCACTCACTCTCTTCCCTACTTTCTCTGCTCCAGTCATATTGGCCTCATTGCTGTGCCCCCAACACACCAGACATGCTCACTAGAGGGCCTTTGCCCGTGCTGTTCTCTCTGCCAGGAAAACGCTTCCCCTAAATCTGCGTGGCCTTGGAGCATCTGGTAAACGGCAGGCTCCATATGTTGAGGGGCTTGAGTAGGGGTGGGAAAGGGAGAGCAAAGGAAGAGAAGACAATGGAGTCATGTCTCACACAAGACACAATGGCTCATCTTGCTTTTGCTTTCTATCTTCCTCAGGCCCTGACTTCAGGAGCTCCAGGGCCGCCTTATGGGGGACTTGGCCCACCCTGGTTCTTCAGCAAATTCACACTCTCAGCCCTAACCCCAGAAGAGCCTCAAGTCCTGAGGACCTGCAGTCAGAAGCCAGCTCCACCCCAATGACGCCGGAAGGACAGTCCTTTCTGTTCTGCTCCCAAAGAATGCAAGGAAGAAGGGGTGGCCTCCACCCTTCACTCATAATGTATCTGCGCCTACCACCTTCCCCATGGGCCTGCACCCTCCTAATCAGCCCTCCACCCCAGCCCTCTCCTCAGCCTAAGCTGTGTCCTCTCCCTCCCGGGCTTCCCCGCTCTCCCCAGGCCTCGACTGGCGCACGGGAGGGAGTCTGGGCAGTGAAGGCCCGGGCACAGGCTGGCAGGGGAGGGGAGGACACGGGACGCTGAAGCACAGAGATGGAGCTGCAATGAGACGGTGATCCAGGGAGAAGCTGGTAGCGTCAGCCTGAAAGAGAGGTCAAAGTCAGAGACAGAACAGCAGGGAGAGAAGCAGAAGCTGACAGATGGCAGCAGCACGGGAGAGATGAGCAGCACAAGAGAGTCAGACACCCGGGGAGAGAGAGACAGGCGGACAGATGGACAGAGTCAGACCAAGAGGAAGCGGCACAGGGAGACAGGGAGAGGGGTGCAGGCAGAGATGCACCCAGAGAGGTGGAGAGCCCGAGACCCAGAGGCAGAGACACGCACACGGCAGAGCAGAAGGCAGCGGAGAAGGCGAGGGAGAGAAAGTGTGGAGGCGGGAGCGGCGGCGAGCGAGCGGGCGGGCGCAGCGGAGCGGGCTCGGCGCCGGGAGCGGGCTCGTAAAAGCCGCGCCGAGCGGGGAAATTGCCGCCAGAATCGCTGAGCTCCACAAAACGCCGCCCGCGCGGGCCGCCGCCGCGCCCGCTCCAATCTCCAGCCTCATCGCCGCGCGGGCTGGTTATGCATTTAAATGTTATTTAATTGGACTGCGGAGGAGCTGGGGGCCAGAGCGGCCCCCCGCCCCCGCCCCGCACGCTCTGCACGTCTGTTTTCCAAGTCACAGATTGCGGCACACCCCCTCCCAACACATCCCCCCACCGACGGCTCCCCTTGAGTCTGGGCTCCTTCTCTTCTCCCTCCCAAACAGAGCCAGAGGACAATCAGAAAGACACCACGAGACCCCTGAAGATGCCCGAAAACTCAGGCCACACAGAACTGCAACAGACACGCAAGACACAACAGCAGCAACAACGGGCAAGTGTCTATCTGGAAGGTTAAAAAATGTAGAAAGAAAAAGATTCCATGGCCCAGAAAGTACACAAACCCGTGTAGGATACTGGAGACTCATGCTCCAAGGGAACACACCTCCCTCCTCTCCAAACAGTACTTGCAAAGTGACACCATCAAACAAAGGGACAAGAGCAGGTGAACTCAGTGACCCCACAGGGCGACACACAGCAAGGTAAGGAGCAAAGCACACATTCACTCTCACACTCACAGCAAACCTATCGCCCCACGCTGTGGCCTTCTAGGATTGGAAGGCAAAACCTTCTGTGCAACAGCATCTTGTGTGCTTCTCTCAGGCCGCAGCAGAAAATGTCATCACATGAAGTTCCGAAAGGCAGCTGCATCTATTAGCAAGCTCTGGAAAAGTGAACAAAGCAACAAACAAAACTCAGCCCACATTACAACAGGTGGCTGGAGGACAGAACCGAGGAAGGCCTGAGAACACAGAAAGTCTGAAGGCCCCAGAGGCAAGGCCGGGCATTCATATGAGGCTAGGCTGCATCCCAGTCGCCTGCAATCGGAGGCTCATTTTTGCAGCATGAATGAGGAGTTGGCAACGTCAGGGTAGAAGGAAGGACAGAATGACCTGCAGAGGCGTGTCCTCCACACACTCCCAGCCAGCAGACAGGAAATTGCTGGCCTGAGATGATCAGGGTCAAGCTACTTCAATTAATGAAAATGGAAATGGCAACCCGGCTTGGCACAGGCCGCCATGGAGGACTGTTCTGGGCTCTCGGCCATCCTCTCTGCAAGCAGGGCCTAGAGACTGACATCAGACGGAAGACCTTTGAGGAAGATATAGGGGCAGAAGGATGTAAAAAAGATGTGCAGGAAAATTCTATTGCAGTTGTTTATTTGCTTTGTTTTTGAGAGGCAAGAGCCAAAACAAAGAGGGAGAGAGAATATCCCAGATGCATGATAATTCAACCTTGCCTGTAAGCATAGCCTTGGGCCAGGCTGGCATTAAGGCCTCTGGGGAAAAAAAAAGCAAGCTGGCATCCTCCAAAGCTATTTATTTCTGCATTACCTGATTGTCATAGCTGGAAAGTTTATCCATATGTCTAACCTCAATGTCTCATGTTCCAATTGAAGTTATTTACTTCTTTGGGGCATTATGGAAAAGTAAACTGGTGACCTAAATACTCCTAAATAAGAATATTCAGAGAATCAAGACTTAGTCTGGGGGCTGGGGATTTAGCTCAGTGACTAGAGTACCTGCCTTGCAAGCAAAAGGCCCCGAGTTTGATCCCCAGCACAAAAAAAAAAAAAAAACAAACCTTAGTCTGGGATAGACCACAATCTCCTATTCCACATCACTAGCTTCTTGGCCACAGGTATGACCAGGCTGTTTCCAGACTTTTGTTTTCTTTTGTTTTTTTGTTTTGTTTTTGTTTCCAGTCTTTTGTCTTTTGTTTTGTGTTATTTTGCTTTGATTTTTGTGTATGTGCCTGTGTGCACTTGTGATGGGGGCTTGGGGCGTTCTGTGGGTCAAACTCCCAACCCTGAGCTTCTCAGCAAGTGCTCTACCACTGAGCTGCACCTCCAGCCTATTCTCAGTAATTTTTTTTTTTTTTTTTTTTTTTGGTGGTGCTGGGGATCGAACTCAGGCCCTTGTGCTTACAAGGCAAGCACTCTAATCACTGAGCTAAATCCCCAGCCCCTCTCAGTAATTTTTGATCTAGCACCTGGACACTCCCTAACACAATCTGCCACAGTTTTCCATCCTGGAAGTTCACAGAATAAATTCCTTCCTCTCTTCCCAGAGCCATGCCCAACACTTGGCTCTCACATAACTCCAGGCCTCTGAGTTCCTCCCCTCATCTTGCTTGTTGGTCCCCTTTTCTTGAATATCCACTCTATGGAGATGGTAAGATTTAGCCAGTGATAAGAAATCTCTAATGGCCACCCTCTCCCACTGGCACACACACCTCTACATGCATAGAGGGGTAACTGCTTCCTCATTCAGTGTGTCCAGAGCACTGAGTTGATAACTTGTTCACAACACGCTTTTGGTATGATTCCTATTATAATTATATACTTCTATCTCCCAGCACTGCTCTGTCACCAGGTGAAGAGAGAGCATCATCCGATTCATCTCTCTTACTCCTCACAGTGCCTAGCACAGGGAATGACCACTGCAGACATTAACGAAGGTTTGCTGAACTGAGAAAGTCAAGTGAGAGAGCACACACTGGTCAAAGTCAAGATCCAGTCTTCCTTCAAGCCATCCTTTTTCAGCAAGGGGATAAAAGAGGTGAAAAGATTGTTTCTTCCCCAGCATACCCTACACGTCAAAGTCTCAGAAGCATCACCACCCCAAGCACGGCCTCAGTCTCTACCAAATTGTGCGTGTGAGATACTGGGGTGGGACCTTTAAACCTTCATTACTCCTTAGTAAAAAACCTCAGTCCCCACCATGGGGCAAAACCAACAAACTCTAGAGAAACTCACGCTCTGGGGTGGGTATAGGGGAGTTTCTCTCCCAACCAGTACTCACATGTTTGTTCTGAACACCTGTTATGGTTTGTGTCTAGATGTACCCCCGAAGTCTCATGTGGTCATAGGTGGGATCTTTTCAGAGTTGGCTGGATCTAGAATGTGTGATGCTGGGATTAAGGGTGTGTGATTACTGAATCAGTCCACTAATTGATTTGGTACCGCCCTAATCTTGGTGGCCTAGATAAGATATAAAGGCAGAAAGAAGCTGCTAAGGCCCCTTGCTTGCCTTGCTGCCTTCTGCCTGTCTGCCCTTCCACCCTGCCTTGGAGCCAGCCAATTATGGACTGAAACCTGTACAAACTGTGAGCCAAATAAATCTTTCTTCCCTTAACTTTGGGTGTCAGTTATTTTGTCTTAGCAATGAGAGAAAAGTAACTAACACTTTTTTTTTCCTTTTTTATCAGAACTTCACATATACTAGGCAGGTACCATTGAGCTACACCCCCAGCCCCTGAACACCTACCTTGTGCCAGGTATAAAGTTACACAGTGGGGAAAAGAAAACAAGAAATGGTCTTCTTGCCTTCCTGGCCCTCAGGACACCTTACAGGATTAACCTTGGTTGCACAATGGTGGCACAAAGAAGCCAGGTGTGGTGGTGTATACCTATAGTCCCAGCAACTAGGGAGGCTGAGGCAGGAGGATCACCACAAGTTTGAGGGCAACCTGGGCTACATAGTGAGTTCAAGGCCATTGTGAACTACATAGCAAGACCCTATCTCTAGATAAATAAATAAAGTAGCACAAAGAGATTCTGTTGAAGACCTACCCAAATGCATATCCAGCCAGTCTCCCAAATCAGAATGTCTTGAAATGGAGCTGAGACATCTGTATTTTTCTAAATCTCCACCTGTCAGTTCTGATTCGCAGGCAGGGTTGCAAGCCACTGACCTCTAGAGCAATGGTGTTTGTCTTAGTTACTTTTCTAGAGCCAATGGTTTGCAAGAGAGCAGATTTAATACAGGACTTTGTAAGTTACAATATTCACCCACAAGCCAAACGCAGGAAGAGTGCCAAATGTATCTATGCACTTTTGGAGACCCAAAAGATCCAATCAAGGGCTGAGAGCCCACAGCACTGTCCCGCGTACGTCCACATCTGCAGATGATGGCTGAGGAAATCTTTACTGGAACCAGGATACGATGCTCAGAGCAGAGATGAAGACCAGAGTTCCCCTGAAGCAACAGCAGCCATCCTCGATGACAGCAAGGCCCAGAGCTCCTTCCTCGACGAGAACAGCCAAGTTCCTTTTTGGAGAACCAACCGCAGCAGAGCTTCTCCTGGGAAACTGCCTGCAAACTAGCTTCTGCTCCCACTCCGCTTTATGTTGCGTCAGCAACAATCCTCAGGTGGATCCTCTACACCCAGCATCACACCAACTCAGTCCAGTGGGGCGTTCTGGCTCAAACTGACCACAAGAAGTCCACCACACTCTTCAACTGAACTTTCTGCAGAAATGTTCCGTATCAGCAGTCACCATGCACATGTGGATACTGAGCACTGGAAATATGGCTAGTAAACTGAAGAATGGAATTTGTTCAATTATTTTTAATTAACTTAAAATGGCCATACATGGCTAATGGCTACTGTATTGGATTCTAAATGATCCCAAATTACACCAGTTTGACTTTAGATCTCTCACAATACTGTTTTTTGTTTGTTTGTTTGTTTGTTTGGGGGGGGGTTGGTGCTGGGGATTGAACTCTGGGCCTTGCACTTGCAAGGCAAGCACTCTAACCACTAAACTAAATCCCCAGCCCCTCACAATACTGTTTTGTAGCAGCAGAATTCTCCATTCCCTTTGGCTCGGGAAGAAACAGCGTCCTTCCCGTAAAGACACTCTCATCTGCACTTAAGAACTAAGGGGCAAGAACCTATTGGGCGGTGCTGTCCACTCAGCTAGCTAAGCTGCTAGATCAGCTTCCACCCCTGCAGACTGGAAAAAAGGCACTCCTGAGTACCTGATCTTGTTTGAGGTTAACACTGATAAGGGACACAAAATCCAGTGACATGATTTTGAGTACCGGTTATGAATTACATCCCCATAAAATTCATATACTTAAGCCCTAATACGACTGTACTTAGAGACAGGGCCTTTAAAGAGATAACTAAGGCTGAATGAGGTTGTAAGAGAGGGGGCCCTAATCCAGTATGATTTGTGTTCTTCTAAGAAGGGAGGAGCCCAGGGAGGTGCATGTGAAGAAAAGGCTATGTGAGGCACAGGGTGAAGGCAGCTACCTGTACGCCAAGAAACAAGGCTCCAGAGAGACCTCACCTGCCAACGCCTAATCTCAGACTTCCAGCCTCCGGAACTGTGACAAAATAAATTTTTTAAGCTACTCAGTCTGTGGTATTTTTGTCATGGCAGTCCTACTATACTAATATAGTACCCCTGGGAAAAGGTAGACCTAGGACCCAATCAGCCTCCTTCCCTAACAAGTCACACTCAGGAATTGAGGCAACAGCCCCACTAGAAGCCAGACCGGGCAGTGACCTGCCAAACCCAGAACTTCAGGTCATCATTATGGTCTCTACTGTCCACATACGTCTGTGCACTAGCCAACACCCCCTCCAACATCTCCTGTTCTCACCCCACTGTAGGCTTTCACCTCGACCTGCTGTGCCCTAGGATGTCCTCCCTATACGCTAATCTCATCCCAATCCCTTTCCCAAGGCACCTACACTGCCTTCTCTATGGTGTGCTCCTTTGCTATGGTTTGGATCTTGAATGTTTTTTTCCCAGAGGCCCATGTGTTGAAGCCTATGTTGCTCCTGGGAGGTGGTGGAAGCTTTAAGAGGTGCGACACAGTGGGCAAGAGTCAGGTCAATGCAGTCGGGCCCTTGACAGGATATTGGGACTCAGTCCCTTCTCTCTTGGCTTCCCAACTGCCATGCAGCGAACAGGCCCCCTCTTCCATCAGCCCCTGCCATGATATACTGATCCTGCAGGCCCAAAGCAACAGAGCCAAGTAACCACAGACTGAAACTTCTGAAATTATAAGCCCAAACAACCGGTGTTCTGTCTGGGGAGGTAGCTCAGTGGTAGAGCACTTGGCTAGCCACCAAAGGCTCTTCATTCAATCCTAGGCACCTGAGTAAATATATAAATAAACCAGCCAACCAAACTTACTACTGGGTTGATTATGTCACGTGTTCCATCAGTGATGGAAAGCTAATAGGATGCTACCTTCATTTTCATCTGTGAATTCCCACCTCTAATTGGGTGTTTTCAGTGTATGTTCTATGCATCTGTCTTCCCTCACTGGGCTCCAAATTCTCAAAGATTACTCTAGCACTTGTGTTTCTTCACAAGCTGGCCCAACTCAACTCTCCATTTTCTCCCAACAGGTGTAGACCCACACTACTCGCCACCCCTTGAACATAACAATGATGTTCTCACTAGGTGTGGTGGTGCACACCTGTAATCCCAGTACTCAGGAGGCTGAGGCAGGAGGATTGCTGAAAGTTTGAGGCCAGCCTAGGCTACATAGTGAGTTCAGGGCCAGCCAGGACTGTACAGCAAGACCCTGCCCCCAAAAAACAAAAAATAAAACAAAAAAAAAAAAAACCAAAAGGATGTTCTCTTAAACTCTCAGACTTCCAAATCTCAGTTCACCTGAAATGCCACTTCCTCCACAGTGCCTTCTCAAACTACCTTAGCTAAATATATAGGGGAACAACAGCTTCTATCTCTCCTATTACTCCACAAAGCCTAACCCAGTGCTCTGTACCACTGGGCACTCACTACTTAGCACTGGCAGAAGAAAGAGAGAAAGAGCCTGAGGCATGTGGCAGTGCAATACTCTAATGCAGATCCACTGCTAATGACCTGGAGTCTGTGCTACTCCACAGGCGTCAGGGCACAGTTCCCAACAAGCCTGCCTTCGCTTCAGATTCCAGGTGCATCTTTGGGGTCCCCATACCACTGCACTTCTGATCAAATGGCTATAACAAGGGTTCCTGCAACCCTTCTGATGCAGTAATTTGCTAGAGACATATAGAACTCAAGAAAAGGGTCGAGGATTTAGCTCAAGTGGTAGAGCACTTGCCTAGAAAGCACAAGGCCCTGAGTTTGATCCCCAGCGCACACACACTCCCCAAAAAAGAAAAAGGCTACACTTAGGATTACAGTTTTATTAGAGAAAATACAAATCACAAACTGGAAACGTAGCTCAGTGCTAGAGTGTGTGTTCAGCAGGCATAGGCCCTGGGTTTGATCTCCAGCAGTACAAAAATTACAAACCAGAACCAGCCAAACAAAAAGAAAGCAAAGTCTCAAAGTGTTCCAGCCAGATCTGTGTCCTTTGCCCATGGAATCACGACACTCACCTTCCCGACATGTCCATGCGTTCAGTCAGGAAGCTGACCAAAACCTCAGTGTCCAGAGCTCTTACTAGGATTTCATTACTTAGGCAAGATTGATTGAAACCAAGGGCCATGCGGCTGAATTTAACCTCTAGCCCCACTCCCGCCCCAAGCTGATAGCTCCCAGCTCGGTGTACCAAGCTTGGGTGATATCACCACCCAAGTGGTGATCAAGTTTATGTGAAAGTTCCAACCCTCTGAGCATATGGTCTCTCTAGCATGGTCAGCCTCCATACTGGCTCAATCTTAGTAAAAACTAGGGTATGGTCTGAGATCAAATCTCAATATAAATTTAAATGTGGTCTAAAGTCAAATTTCAACATAAATTCGGGTGTGGTTTGAGGGATCTACCATGAATAACAGACACTCAACTGCCTGGGAAACTCCAAGGATTTCAAGCCTCCCTCTCAGAAACTGAGGACAAAGGCAGGTCAAACTCTTTATTTTACAATAAGGTCAGAAAGGTTTTTACCAAAAATCTTACTAATTTTGAGACAGCTGGAGATGACTTGTGTTCCAGGAGACTCAGAGTGCTGCCCATTAAGATGGTCTCCAGAGCTGCTCTGTTCCCAGCTCAGTTCTCTTTCCAGCTCTTACCAAAGGCCCATCCAACCAGCCACTCAGCAAAGAAACGAGGCAGGCACTCTGGGTTTCACAGTCATTGTTCCATCTCTGGCAGGTAAGAATTTGCCCCTCACCCAGGTCACAAGTGGGGCCCAGACCTCCCGCAGTAGTCTTCCAAGCAGAAAGAGTCTTTTCTTGTAGTGTAGTGCCTCACATTCAGGCTCCCATCCACGCTGTGCCTGTCCCCCATGGTGCCCAAGTATTGGATAAACTACTGCGCAGACCCATACCAGAAACCCTGCGGCTTTAGTGAGGCAATTAGAGATGTTACATCCCTCTTCCAGATGCCCACAAGAACCTTGTACATCATGAAAAGAAACAAGCAGGAAATATCTAAAAAGCCACGTCCCACCCATGATGTTCAGGAGTTGGGGGGGAAAGTACTGACACAAGAGGGTTTAGGAGCTTTTAATGCTTAGACGAAAATATCCCAGGCTGGGTTTTCATAGTTATTGGTCCATCTCACCCAGACCACAGGTGGAGGCCCAAACTCCTCCCAGAAAGTCTTCGGAGTGGAGACGGGCTTCCTTTGTAGTGCAGTGGCTCCCCATCCCAGAGGCCAGAAAGCAAGAAGTGTATGTAGTGAGCACCATGTGCTGGACCTTTGCAAGGCCCTCTAAAGTGTAAACTCAGTCATCCTCACACCACCCCCAGGAGGGAGGCATCCCCGTTTTACAGATGAGGATCCTGAGGTTTACAAAAGCTAATCAATTTGTCTATCGAAGCACTCATAAGCCTTACAAAAAGAAAAATTAAAAAAACAAAAAATAAAATACAGAAAATACAATAAAGTCCACAAGTCTCAAAGCTAGGATGAAAATTTAGGTCTTCTGACGTATCCTACTCTGACACACTGAATTCTGACCCACATCCCACGCTCTGCCCTGGCCCCCGTGAGGAGAAGGGTCAGCTGACCGAAGCTGTTCTGTAAGGATGAGTGGTGACCCTGGAGATCTCTCCTCTGGTGGGGGAGGGTGGATAAAAAGCTGGATTCGGTAAGTGCACACTGTATGTGTGTACAGAAAATCATACTGAACCCCATTAATATGTTCACTTAATAAAGGTCAATAAAAAATATAAGATTAAAAACTCTTCCTTCTGAAACAGCAAATGTGATCACAGAAATGTCCATCCGGGACATTCTCAGCTGCACAGAGGCTCACAAGGAAACAATGAGGTAGAGCAGTCTGCAGAAAGCCCGTGCTGATTCTCTGTGGAGTCAGACACTGCAACACAAAAGGGGCAATGCTCAAGGAAGATGCAGGAAGCGGGAGGGCAAACAGGAGCGGTGTCAACCACTCACCCAGGCAATCAGACACTGACCCAGCAGGTCAGGTCAGAGGACACATCAACAGATCGAAGAACGTGTTTGCTGGCACCAGAGAGCCCAGGAGACCTTGCTGGTCCAGTCCACAAGATGTGCGGTCAATTGCTTGTGCAAGGATGACTTGGGGCCCTTGAACGTGCCCTGTGCGAGGCCCCGGGGCTTTCATTTTGTCAGCAGAGGCAGCAACCCCAACTCACCAAGTCTTTCCTTGGCCAATGCCTCCCAGCCCTTGTTGGCCTGTGGGTTTCGGGGAGAGGGATGCAAGAGCCCCTCCACCTGGACCTCTGGCGTCAGGCCAGCCAGAGCCCGTCGCGCCCGCTGCTCTGCCAGCCGCCCCACTCCCACCACCAGCCGCACTCCCAGAAGCTGCACCTGCCGGCAGAGAGCCGCATCACAGATCCCGAGAAGCTGTTCTCGCTGCTTGGCAGGCAGCTCAGCAGGGGTGAGGTTGCGCCCGCTGGGAGCCAGGAAGAGCAGAGGACACAGATTGTGGACAAAGCAGTGACGGAAGAAGACCTCAGGCTGTCCACAGAGGTTCCGGAAAAAGCCCCAGAATCGGGCACCGCTCACCTCCGACTGTGGGCACTCCAGTCCCAGCACTGGTCGCTTAGGGTGCTCTTGGGCAGGGGTCAGCACAGGCCCCCCAATGCCCAACCAGTCTCGGACAGCACTCACCTCCCCAAAGGGCACCTGTGGGGAAAAGCAGAGACGTGACCTGACACCCTTCCTCCTTCCATGAGGATCCAGGTGGGTCCGCCCCCACACTATGCAAAGGTCTGACAGATTCCCAGCACTGTGGTTTGGACCTGTCCGTCTTTCTTCAGTTTCTCCATTGCGGCCTGTGGTCCAGAAGAATCTATTTGTTTGCTCTATCCTTCCTAGGCTTGGGACCAAGTACAAGGAGTATATTGGGACATCTGACCCTACACAGAGCATGATGGTTATAATGGGGACCCAGATGGCCTGGGATAAAATGACAGCCAGGATTAAAGGAGGCACAAAGAAAGGGCTGACCACTGCTCTCTAGGTGCCCTCCCAGCCCCAAGCCTCAGGTTGTCATTTCCATCGATCATCATTGATCGCCTTTCATCACCCAGTTGGGGTCAATAAAAGCGATTGAGCCTCCTGCCCTGAGGCCTCCTCCCCTCCCCCACCTGCCAACCACCCCCAAGAGGGGCAGTCACTCATCTTGAGCTCCAGAAGGAAAGCAGGCAGGCCCAGAGGCTGCCTCTGCTCCGAACCTGTCCTCAGCCTCGAAACAGAATGCAGGCTGTCAGAACACCCGCACCTCTTACATACCCACCCCTGCCAGCCAGTCTTCCCTGAGGATCCGGCAGTGCTAGTCCCTCTCCTGACCCCAGCCGTATTCCAGGGACAAGGGAGATCCAACAAAGTAAGGCAAGGATGGGTGGGGGATGACGGAAGGAAGGGCTCTCAGAGGCAATTAGCGCAAAGCTCAAAGGGGAAACGGAACTACCACTAATGTGCTTGGTTAACAACAGGCAGAGAGGCCTGGAGTGTCTGAGACCACAGGAGCCAGTGTGTATTAGCAGGGGGCTGGGAGGGGCACACATGTCCACAGCCACGCACGCATTCCTCTTCCCCGTACACCCAGCCACGCATCCGCCTAGAAGCCTCCCACTCCCCGCCCGCCATGGGAAGCCAGGCCCTTTACCCCAGTCTGGGCCATGCCAAAAGGTCCCGGGTTCATGCCCAGGAAGAGCACTTCCTTGGGGCCCTGGCAGTAGCGAGTCACGTAGCTTCGATGTGGCTCCCATGCATAATCCACAGGATTGTAGATGAGGCCCACAGGCTCTGAAAACTGCAGTTGGTTCAGCTCAACATTAAGCCGAAGCTCCTCCTCCAGGAAGCCCTCAGCCAAGCTCCGAGGGCCAGGCTGGCCTTCCATCAGGGCACCTGCAGACTCAGTGAGGGGCCCACTGGAAAAGCCTGAGCCACAGCCACGCCCCTGTCACCTGGAAAAGAGGAAGACAGAGGCCCCACCAGCCCTCAGCCCACAGTGGGAGGGATTCATGCTGGCTGGGGCCTCTAGTACCATTCCGTGGGCTCGGAAGGGACCATAGGAGAGCATGTCAGTCATCCACCCAAGTAGTACCAAGTAGTACCAAGTTCACCTCAGCTCTCTCTGTGTGAGGCCCCCACCTCACTTCTAGTATCCCTGAGTAGAATAAGCCAAAACCAGCCAACCAACCCCCATTCCAAACTCCTTTCTACCATCAGGCATAGGACTGTGTCATGAGTTCCCACACCATGCCGAGCACACAGTAGGTCTTCAGTGTACATTTGCTGGTGGCATCCTTTCTGTATAATGCCATCTTTAATAAAACAAGTCCAGCCAGGGTGGGCTGTGTCCCGGAGACCACTGTGATGACGAATGAGATGCAGGTGAGCAGCCACAGCCCAGCGACCTGGGAGAGCTAATTACAACGGTTTCCAGGTGGTGAGCAATTGCTCTACACCAGGTACGCCTCATTGATCTTCATAACAACCCCACGAGGTGGGCATTATTTCTCCCATGTTAGAAATGAGGAGACTGAGGCTTAGCAACTTGCCCAGGGCCAGGCAGTTAACAAGTAATGAAGCTGGGATTTGAACCTACACTATCTGACTCAAGGCTATGCTCTTAACCACCCACACCATCTTGCCTTAGGTGGTTTGATCAGCCACCCCACTAATTCTACAGCCCCCTAGCCCCAGCCCAACTTCTTCCCCACATTCAAGAATCCTCAGTGGTAAGCAGAATGATTATCTGACTCAGAATAGACTCTTGCAAGCTACGCAACCATAACCAGAGCCTCGGGTTTCCTCATCCAAATATTAATAATTCCTACTACATAATATTGATGTAAGGATGGAATGAGATGTTATGCATAGGTGAGGGGAGGAAGGAAAAGAAGAGGAAAAGGAGAGAAGATGAAAAGAGTAGGGAGCTTGACAGCAAGCTTGTAATAAACTAGCCACTCCTCAGCCCTCCCAAGCAAACCCAGTGTTCTGACCTGACGCTTTTAAAATGCCCATCCTGCCTCAGCTCCAAAACTTTGCACATGCTATTTCTACAAACCCAACTAAATATACTCCCTGAAACAAGGAGGACATCACCCAATAGACAACCAGTCAGCCAGGGCAATGACTCCCCCACACCTCTATACGTCCAAATCATACCCTTCCTTCAAGATGCAGCTCAAACCACTCTACCGTTCAACCTTTCCCTTGTCAGAACACTGCAATATTTGCTATAGGGGTTGGGGATTTAGCTCAGTGGTTAGAGTGCTTGCCTGGCAAGCACAAGTCCCTGAGTTCAATCCCCAGCACCAGCAAAAAATATATATATATATATTTGCTATAGATTCCCAATTCTACCCACACACAAGATTGGCTGTGAGACCCAGACATCTGTATTTTAAACATGTTGATTATGATGGCTGATGAATGCTGAGAGCCGCTGCATGTCTCTGTGGTTAGTGGCTTTGTCGTGTATTCACATCTTGCCTTCCCCAAGCAGGGTAGATCAGGGGCCAAGCTCTATTCAATTTCCATCCACAACTCCAAGGTTATAACTTTTGTTAGGTATTGAACAAACACCAGCTCAGTTCTAGCTATCCATACTTTATCCATAAATCTCACATAAAACTACTTTCTACCAAGGAACCATTCTTTCTTTTTCAGTGCTGGGGACCAAAGCCAAGGCTTTGAGCATACTAAGCAAGTGCTCTATCACAGAGCTATCCTCCCAGCCCCACGGAACTATTCTTGACAGACTCCTCTCCACTTCTACGTCCTGAGTTTCCTCAAGGCTCAGCTGCTTGCTTTCCAGGATTTTCCAGACTCTGAGTGTGCTTCCATCATATCTGGGCCTGCCACAGGGCAGGGACCATTGTTCTCCTTCTCAGTCTCAGTCCAGGTCAGGAGTGACTCCTTGCCCCAAATGAGGTTGCTGTGCCCAGATTGACACAACAGCCAGGTGGCACATGCCTGTAACCCCAGTTACTTAAGAGACTGAGACAAGAGGATCACAAGCTCAAGACCAGCCCGGGCAAATTTGCGCGACTCTGTCTTAACATGAAATTAAAAAAAAAAAATGCCTGAGATAGAGCACACCTCTGGGTTTGATCCCCAAAATGCAATAAAATAAAATAAGGATTGACACAGCAATTTTGGGAGTTAGGGCTGGGGATTTAGTTCAGCAGTAAAGCACTTGCCTAGCAAGTGCAAGGCCCTGAGTTCAATCCCCAGCATACACAGAAAAAAGAAAATAAAAAATTGGGAGTTGAGGCAGGACCCATCTACAATCCTAGGCTAGGGAAAGTAAAAGGAAGAAGAAAAAAATCCAGATTAAGTTCTTTCCCAGACTAATCTCAGAAGTCTTTAACTGATCTGTCCAGGTGGGCACCCGGAACCAACTGAGTTCGTATAAAAACTAAGAAAGTGTGGAGAACCCAAACACTGCAGGTGTCCTTCCTTTGCAACTCCCCCTGTTCCACTCTAGAACTCTCTAAGATGGAGTCTGCTGCCTTCTGCATTGAGACCTGAGCTAGAGAAAGCAAGAATAGGGGTACACAAAAGTGACAAGACCTTATTTTCAGTATTCCAGAGTTCCAAAGCCCGAACTGATAGCAAGAACCACACGCTGGAAGTCAACTGACTTGAACACTAGCCCTGCTTTCATCTCTAAAAAGGTTCTCTGGGTTTTTTTCTTCGTTTGTTTGTTGTTGTTCTGAGACAGAGTCTTACCAAATTGTAATCTTTCTGCCTCAGCCTCTGGAGTAGCTAGGATCACCAGGTTCTAACACCGTGCACAAGAAGATTCTCTATGCAAGTCGTTTAATTCTCTGCTCTATGAAATCAACCAACCACCAGTTGTTAACTCGTTTTATTTTTCTCAGTATTTGTGAGTTTTTATATGATGAACACTCTTGAGAGTGTCTTTGTGGGAAATTCAAAATGAAAAAAAAAAATGTAGCTCAGGCTTTCAGTAAGTCATAAACTACTGTGAGAGGACAGATAAGCAACTAACTATAAGTCAATATATCCTGAGCTTTAATATCCTGACCACCACAGGGGCCCAAAAGAGGAACTGGGAAGTTCTTAAAATTCGCCACGAGCCAGAAGCTTAAAAAAGTAGATGCTTTAGAAAATAGTGGCAGGTTAGAATATGTGCTGCCAAAGCGAGCACAATAGTGTCAGATTAGATTAAGTGCAAAGGCAGTAGTAGAGGCGGGCCAAGGCTAAAATTTTGACCGACACCAGACTTTTCTGACATCCAGTGAAGGAAGTTTATTAGGAACCCGAACACTGTCCACTCCCTGGTCCCTTGAGGTACTCCAGGCACCCACAGGAATAATAAGCAAATCCTTAAACAAAAACAAAAACAGCACAGACCCAAAAAGACTATTCCACACTTTCTCTAGTTCCGAGGGACCGAGACCAAGCACCCCACAAAACTGCGCCCGCGGGC
The DNA here is from genome assembly GCA_004026905.1 of Hystrix cristata. Lineage (NCBI taxonomy): Eukaryota > Metazoa > Chordata > Mammalia > Rodentia > Hystricidae > Hystrix > Hystrix cristata. The sequence goes on from PVJO010007291.1 coordinate 40,158, forward strand.
TCCGCCCGATGGGAAGGCTTGAATCCGCACCTATCCCAGTCGGTCCGTGGCTCGACTCTCCCTGCACTAAGGCTAGCACCAGGCAGAGCGAAGGCCCCAAAACACTGGCTCTCTGACCACCCTCTCGGCTCTGCCCGGAGAGCCCTGGGAGCCCCCAGCTTGCCCCAGCGCCCGAGGTTCCCAGCCTCCTGCTCCCTCACCTGGTCCAGCTCCCATCCAGTTTCCGGTTCCTTTCCCCCACGTCGGGCGCGAAGGACAGTGGGAGTCGTAGTCTACAGTATTTCTGGAAGGAGATTGGCCTAGCCGCGGCCTCTTCCGCCGGAAATGCCCAAATCCCCGGAAAGTGCGCTGGGTGAGCCGTAAGTGGCGCTGGGAGTTGTAGTTCATTCTTACCATCGGCGCTAAATATAGCTGGGCGTGGTGGAAGTCTTCAGAGGTGAGAGGACCTAACCGTGAAGTTTATTCTAACCATCAGGAGCTCCAACCATCCCAAATCCCTCACCCACCTGAGGGTATAGACGATGGCTAAAAACCATTTCTACTGGTCTGGCTACCCCCAGGTATGAGATACTACGCCTTTGCAACCTTCAAGGGTGCTTTGCTGTATGTAGAACGTCAACGGAGGTGTTTCTGGCATCTCCTAAGCACCCTTTAGCAACAAGCACCCCTCCCCGTTACTGTCCAACCCCTTTAACTTCACTGTTGACTTTCTTCTCTCTCTTCTGTCTTGCTATCTGCCCAGCCCCATAGCCTATAGCAGTTAGGGTTCTCCAAAGAAACAGAACCAATTGAATATCTATTTATCTTCCTCTATGAGATTTATCATCTGAGCAGCCCACAGGATTATAGAGGCCAAAGAAGCCCCATAATCATCTGATCTTTTGTTGGTAAGCTGGCAAACCAGGAAAACCCATGGTGTAATTCAGGCTGAGTCTGAAGGAGACTTGCAGGAAAGCTTGCTGATATAAGTCCCAGAGTTTGAAGGTCTGAGAACCAAGGCCCTCAGATCTCCAGTGAACTTTAAGGGTAGGAAAAGATGGATGTTCCAGCTCATAAAGAGAGAGAATTTACCTATCCCATGCTTTTTTGTTCTATTGGCCCCTCAAGAGATTGGGTGATCTTGACTCAGTCTACCAATTCAAACACTAATCTCTTCCAGAACACCCTCACAGATACACCCAGAAGCCAAAACCAATTACAGTTCTCTGGATGGCCTTTAGTCCACATAAGTGGGCACATAAAATTAACTATTACACACCCCACTCTTCCAAATCCTCCCTCTCAAACACTTTACCCAGGAAGGCTTCTTTGACAAATCTTAATCCCATGACTGCACCTAACAACCCACCCCCTTTCCCTATCTCAGAACCAATATCTGAAACTGTTCAATTCCTAAGTTTGTTCTTGTCCTTTAACTGGATCTTTTTCTGTGTTCTGACTATAGGACTTTTCAATAGAGTAGAAATCCCCAAAACTAATTATCTTCTGGGTTCCTCCCACTCCCACCCTTGTACACATCCTGAGCACAGCAGGACTCTGATCGCTGAAGCAAGGTCTCCCTGTAGGTGGTATGGAAGGAGACTGGTGAACCCAAGAGCAGGAAGAAGTGAGAGAACAAGGATGCTACCCTTTTCCCAAGCCTCCTCTGGTCTCCTATTAACAGACAAAAACTTAATAGCTGCAGCAGGAGTGTCAGGGAGGTGTAAGCAGTGACATCTAGGTAAGAAACCACTCCCACCCTTGTAAGACTTCAGAAACTGAAGGAATCATCCACCTCCTGAAGCCTATTATTTCCTGAGCTTTAATTGGTACCACATTCTCCCCCTCTCTGTGTCTTTGTCTCTCCCCACCTATGTAAATTCATCTCATCTCTGTTACAGCTTTCTCTCCATATATTTGTGTCTCTGTCTCCCTCTGTGTAGGTCTTTGCTTCTTTCTCTAGTATGACTGAAGTAAGAGTTAGCTTCTAGAACAGGCTCCTCTATCTCCATGACTTTAGGCATGTATGTTTCTAAACAAAAACGGGGTGGGGAACCTTCGCTGTGATATCATCTCAGTGTTTAAGAATCCTCATATCTGACCGAGCACGGTGGCACATGCCTGTGATCCCAGCACTTGGGAGGCTGAGGCAGAATTTTCTAGGATCTCCATCTTCTGACAGATACCTTACTACCCACCCAACCCCTCTGCCACTCACTTGCCCAACACTTCCAATTTTTCATCTTGGCAGCCCCTCCACATTCCAAGTCTACCTCTGGCAAGACAATAATAAGTGAAATGAGTGGCAGCCAAGCAAATCTGCCAAGACCCCAGTTCCTTAATTTTAACCTCCTGAGAGAATCAGATAACTCTTTCTGTCCCCACAAGGCCATCCACCCCAGCAAGCTCAGAGGTGGGGCGTCCAGACAAAAAGAGAGACTGAAGCCGGTCTCCTCCCTGCCTGGTCAGCCTCTTGGGGAGGATGGTGCTGAGAAGCAGACCTTCAAGTGACAGAGCCTGAGAGGTGAGGCACAGGCTTAGGTGAGGCCATGGCCATTTCTTAGTCTCCTGGCCCTCTGGAAAGTCCTCAAGGGACTGGTAATAGCAGTTTATGGGTAGGGCCTTGGAGATAGGAGCAGAAGCAGACCCAGGCTATGGCCTAGGTAAGAAGCTGGAGAGTTGTATCACCTGAGCTGAGGAGGGGCCGTCTGCAGTCTCCCAGCCTGCATCTCAGATTTAAACCCGGTGGGGAAAGAGTTAACCTGCTCACTTGTTTTCCATAGGTTTCCCCGGGCTATCGTGGCTGTGTTGGGCCATGAGCGCCATCTATCGGCCTCCGGGGCTCCTAGCACTGACTCCAAGCTCACTTTCCTGGGCTGTTCTTTCAGCCCTTCACCCTGTTTCTCCAGTAGACAAGACCTATGTAGCTGTGGGGCCTCCGGCTGCAGAAAACAAAGTCTGGGTATAAGAGGAAGAAAAGCCGTATTTTCCACTCCCTAAGTACCAGGTGTCGCCTGTTCAGCTCCCTGGCAAACCTTAAGGAATAGGGTGTGGGCACCTTTCCAAACTCCACTATGCTGGACCCTCTCAGCCAGCCCAAGAAACATTAAAAGAACACTGGAAGCGGGGTGTGGTGCTGCACACCTGTAATCCCCGCGTTCTGGGAGGCTAAGGCAGGAGGATTGCAAGTTCAAGCCTAGTTAACTTAATGAGACCTTATCTCAAAATATATATATATATATGTGTGTGTGTGTGTCTATATATATATATATATATATATATATATATATATATATATAGAGAGAGAGAGAGAGAGAGAGAGAGAGAGAGAGAGAGAGAGAGAAGGAATGGAATGCAGCTCAGTGCAAAGGCCCTGGCTTCAGTTCTCAATACTGGGGGGAGAGAGACAGAGAAACCCTGGACCTGGGATGAATGGATATGAATTGGAGGAGAAAGAGTATAGCCTCTAGAATGAGGCTGCCTGGATTTGTATTCCAGCTCTGTCACTTACTAGTGGTGGCCTTGGGCAAATCACTTAATTTTTGTGTGCCTCAGTTATCTGAGCTGTAAAATGGGATAATCTTTGTAATCAATGTCTTCTCTTGTGATAGTTAATTACATAAGGCATTTGACACAGTGCCAAGCACAGAATTTGTGCTCCATGAAGGTCAGTCGCTGCTGTTAGGACCATCGCCAGGGTCTCAGGCAAAGGCTGGACTGAACACTCAAGATCCAAGCCATGTGTATCTCACGCACAAGCACAGAGGAGAAGTCTGAGCAACTCATCCCTGGAGAGTTCAACAAAGATAGGCCTGCGTGGGCTAGGCTTAGGGGTAGAAGTTCAGGATTGCGAGGAAAATACCTTTCACGAGTCCAAGATCAGCAGGAGGTGAGGCAAGGGGGCTGTGGGTCAGTGGCAGAGTGTGTTCTTTCTGTTGTTATTCGTTTTGTTTTTGCAGTACTGGATATTGAACCCAGGGCCTTTGCACTAAACTACATCCCCAGCCCTTTTTTCTTGTTTATTTTGAGACAGGGTCTTGCTAAGTTGCCCAGGCTGGACTCGAACCTGTGACCCTTCTGCCTCAGCCTCTCAGAGTGCTAGGATTACAGATGTGTGCCACCACATCTGACTGTGAGTGTGTTCTTAATATACACGAAGCCCTCGGTCCAGTCCACAGTGTGTGCACACACACTCATACACACACACTCACATACTCACGCACAGAAGATATAGGGAAGAAAAGTATTAAGGAAGAGGCATTGGTTAACAGGTCCTTAAAAATGCCCTGCTGTGAGAGGGGAGAAGGGTCCTTCCTGCGTGAGATGTAAGCCAGGGCACTGCATTCCAAGAACATGCCCTGGACTTGGGCTTAAAAGCCTCAAGCTTTGATCAGACTCCAGAAGGCTTCAAACACATGGATGACAGCCCCATTCCAGCCCTGTAGGACTTAACCCCCACGTGGTGGGGAGGGGCCCCACAAATGTGAGGAGCTGTCTACAGGACCCATTCCATCTCCTCCCAGAACCAGAGAACCAGGGGACCTAGACTACACGTTCACCCATTTTTTTTCCCTAACATGTTCAGCCATCCCCTGACTGTGTCTTCTATATGCCTGTCTTCTTCTACCTGATGGAGACATGGGTACGTGAGATTCTTCTCCAAGGAGTGGGAAGACAGAAATGCAGACCCAGTGGGATCTCTGGCTCAGTCTCTGCCCCACCACCCCCACCTCAGTCCCAGGGCAGCGCAGCCCAACTCTGTGAACTGATGCCCACTTAACCAGAAGTAAGGCGATAGCTTCCAAGTCTCCCCAGCTCAAGTGTCTTCCCTCTCCTGGGCCTGGACACCTGGGTCCCCAGGAGAGGAGCAGGGGCAGGCTGGATGGGCTGATTTGCATCGCTTACTTGGGAAGCAATTATCGGAGGAGCTGTCAGCTGAGCACAGCTCACTCCTCGCTAATCGGATTTCACCAGAGCCCCAGGCTGGGGGCGGGGGGAGGCTGAGTAATTTGGCTTGATGCAGTGGTGGGAGATGTCCGGGCCAGGAGGACGGATAATCTGTCTGAGTGGTGTTAGAGTTGTCCAGAACAGTTATCCTGAGGGGACCACACAGACATCAGACAGACAGCAAAGGAGGTTGGACTGATCCCCAGCTCCCGCAGCAAGAAGGATGGAAGTTAGATTTTGGAAGAGTAAGAGGAGGATCTCCCACAAATAGAGCACAATTAAGCAACTAGGAAGAGGGGGCGAGATGAGTCTGGGAGACAGGCCAAGAAGCCAAGTGGGAAGTGAACTCAGGAACCCCAGCACCCAGCCCCCAACCTCTGGGCCTGGCCCTGCCACATTACCAGGGAACTAGCCACAGAGCAGAGACTGAGCCAAGGGTGGGTCTTCCAGCCCCATGCCACGCTGTGGAGCTCCCAGGCCACACTTTCCCTGCCTGTCTCTGGCTCTGTTGCTAGCATTCTCTCGCCCCTTGCTCCTCTCACAGCCCCCTTGAACCTTCCTCTTTGTCCCACTCACACTGCCCCCCTCCACCTCTCCCAGAGGCTGTGGGGGACTGACAGCCACTCTCCTTCCTCTGACCTCCTTTCCATACCTGCAGAATCCAGACAGCAGCCATCACTAAGCTTGTCTGAGTTAACTTTCCACACTGCACACCACACTAAGTACTTTATACAGATCCTTGCGTTGAATCTTCACAGTCACACTCCAGGGGAACTACTCTTACATCCCCAGTTTTCTCGCTAGACATTACTGCTAACTGAGCTCCCTGAGGAGAGGGACCACATCCCTCCATCTCTGCATCCTGAGCTACCGGGATAGCCCAGCTATGCTTGGTGTACAGTAAATGTCTGATGAAGAGTGGCTGGGTGAGCGACAGGCCTCACTGCCTACTCCTAGCTGTCTCTGGTAACTCCTGTGTCCAGAGTTCCAGTCCTGACCCACCTGTTGTCATTTCACCTGACTCCCTTCACACCCCCACACTCCCACTAACACATCAAGGAGTGTGGCCTACTCATCCTCTGCTGCCTTTGTACAGTGATCCATATTGTCCCTGGCCTGGAACATTCTTCCCACCCCTCTGCCATTGAATACATTCTATCCAGGCCCCAAGGCCCAAGTCAAATGCCACCTCCCGGCTGGGCATGGTGATATGCACCTGTAATCGCAGCCACTCAAGAGGAGGCTCAAAAGTTCAAGGCCAGTCAGGCGCTGTGGCACACTCCTGCAATCCTAGCACTTGGGAGGCTGAGGCAGGAGGATGGCTCTGACTTGGAGGCCAGCCTGGGCTACACAGTGAGTTTAAGGCCAGCCTAAACTACATAGTCTCAAGAAACAGGAAAAAAAAAAGATAGGAAAGGAAAAAGGAAGAACGTGAATTCCAGGTCAACTTGGGCAACTTAGCAAGACCCTGTCTCAAAATTTAAAAAAGTAAAATAAAAAAGGCTGGAGTGTAGCTCAGCAGTGAGCACTTGCCTAGCAGTATCTAGTATAGGAAAAAAAAAAGTCACCTTCCTCAGAGACATTCTCTGGTCCCTCCTCCCTCTGCCTGTCCGACCGTAGCCACCAACTGCTAAGTGTAGGCAAATAGACGTACCTTGAGACCTTAGTGTTATGTGAAATAAATGACATGCAAGCTTAAACATCACATGGTTTCTCCTATATGAGAAACCCGAAATATAAATAAAGAGCAAAATAAAAGATTTTTTTTTAAATGTCTATGGCTCTGGCAGTCAGTGTGTTCCGGAAGTCAGCACTCCGGCTTCTCTCTCCTCACACGGCCCCCTCCTTGGACCTACCGGGTGCCCAGTAAGCCACCTGTGTGGCGCTGGGGACATGGCTCCGTGGCAGACAGCTTGCCTATCGGATCCCCGACCTGTGGGTAGGAGAGTGGAGGAAAACTGAATACCGCTATTTTTATTTTCTCTCATTCATGGACGTGCTTACTGCAGGTTACAGGCAACTTGAAGTTGAGGTGAGCACCAGACAGCAGTGTGACTTTCGGGAGATCATTGCCTCTGACTCTTAGCCATGTCTGTCCCTCCCTGGAGAGGGCAGAGTGCCCACCTCACAGGACACAGGACGAGGCCTTATCTCACCTGCTCGGGCTCTGTCTGTCTGTCTGTCTCTCTGCCTCCATGCTGAGCCTTCTCCCTCCTAACCCCCACCAATTCACTCAGCAAGCTGAAGTCCCTGATGTCACCACTCCAGAGCAGGTGTGGCCTCGCCCTTTCCCAGCCCCACCCCTGCCGCCCTGCCTCCTGAACAAGGCAGACCTTGCCCTCTCCCTCTGAACGTGTTCGTAATGAAGCACCGAGGTACTGAGCACAGAACAGGATGCAAATTGGTCCCAATTCTCAGTCCAAGAAGGAGCATGCCTGAGCTGTGGACCCAGAGAATTCTGTGCTCATTTGCATGTCGTTTGCATTACATTTACATGAGATCAATTTCATGTTCAAAGGCACAGTCGTCCCTCCCCAGTTTTTCTCCCCAGGGCCCCCCCCAGCCCCCGCCCCCCTTCCAGCCCCTGTCACAACCCTCCTCGTCCTCTTTCTTCCCATCAGGGTCCCCAGCCCCCACCCACCCCTACCGGCGAGGACCCACTTGCCCAACACCCAGAAGAGCATCCTGGGGTCTTACCCCTTGGCTCAGGAGGGGCATCCCTGCCTGCCCCTCCCTCCCCGAGCCGGGCAGGCGCAGCAGACAGCAAGCGCGCCTCTCAGCAGATCCCAGCCCCATTCAGCCCGGTGATTAATGGCGCTGCCCTCCCCATGAACCCGCCTTTAATACTGAGGAAGTTATGAAAGCGCTATACATCAGCAGCTCCGGCCCCACTGCCCCCGCCCGCCGCCTCTCTCCTCCACCCCCCCAGCGCCCTCTTCAAAATCTCATTTGGGCTCCTGCCTCCTGGGCCCACCCCTCCTCCGGCCTCTGTGGGGGAGGGGTGTCTGCCCCTCCAGCCGTCCCTGGTGAGGACCCACGTCTCATTTCCCTTCCTCTCCCCCCCCCCGCTCCGCCCTTTCTCCCTCCCCACCCCCACGCTGCATCTCCGGACCCATTTAGAATTGCTGACATTTTATCTGCATTACATACATCACTCCGTCCCCAGCAGCCATCTCTCATGGATGGGCGGGGCGGGGGCGGAGTGGTCCTGAGCTTGGGAAGATGGTGGGGAAACAGGGTGAAGGTGGGGAGAGGGATGGGACGTCCTCCTCACCCCTCCCCGTGGGCTCCTCTCCCCAGCCACCTGGGCGGTTGTGCAGGTGAGAGCCTAGGGTAGCTGATGGGATGACGAGGGTGCTTCCTAGCCTCCTGGTTCCAGTCCCTTCCAACTCAAAACACCAAAAGGCCTTTTCTTAGCATAGACTGAGGAAGGTCATGTCGTCCATCCTCCTGCTGAGGAGATTAACAAGGCAGCTGTTTAACCTCTTTTAGCTGACCTTCTCTAGTATTTCCCACACCTCTCCCTGGGGAAGTCCATCTGGATGTCTGACCACTATGCCTCATGCTGCAGTCGTTATTTTCTTCTTGTTTTGTCCCTAGAGGGTGAAGAGCAGCATTGCCCCCTCAGATGCATTAAACCCTGTTGCAATGGCTGAGCAATCATAAATATAGTCACCTGCTCACGGACCTGAGTTTTACAAACATGATAGAAGGCAGAAAGAGGAGCCACCCAGGAAAGGAGGAAATACAGACCCAAAGTCAGGAGGAGGAAAGGCCAGACCTGCCCAAGAGGGGGAGGCAAGACCCCAGGGGCCCAGGATCCCAGCAGGCGGGCAGTTTCTCTCCGTGGAGAGATGAACAGGGAGAGGGCAGTGAGACACAGCAAGGTCTGGCCCAACAGACAGACAGACAGCAGAGGAGAAAGGAAGGGGATCTGGGAGGGGGACCGGCAAACAAAGAGAAACAAACAAAGAGCTAGACAGACAAAGGGACCAGTGGCCAGGGACAGGCAGACAGAGGAAGCCGCAGGCTCTGAGAAGGTAGCCGCTGGCTGACACACGACACACGAGAAGAGCCCTCTCCTCTGCCTCTGTCACTCATGGCCTCTGCTGGAATGTGTCTCTCAGGGTCTCTGGGGTGCCCTGTGCTCCATTGTCCTGAAAATCTGTTCCCCCCGGGCCTCTCCTTGTCCTCCAGTCTCCCTGCTGTGTGACGGGCCAGCCGCCCCAGAATGAGTAGCAGGGTCGGGCCCAGCCCAGGGAGCTCCTGGGCCTGGAGAAGCTGATGCCGCTCAGGACTGCATCCCAGGGCCCGCCCAGCGCCACCAAGGTGGCAGGACACCCTGGCGGGGAAGGCAAAGGGCGTGGAAGCCTCTGCTCCTGCGTGGCTCGACCCCAGACAAAACAGACCTCGGGTGGTGGGTGCAGGGGGCGTGGCTGGTTTGCATGCTGTTTGCATCTCATTTGCATGTTCCTGGTTTCCACTCCCTGCAATTGCAGGCTCTCTGTGGCTCACTCAGTCTGCCCCCAGAGCCTTGGGGCACGGAGGCAGTGGGGAAGAGGCTCACACGGCTGCCCTGTGGTCTCCCATGCCCCAAATCACTCCTGCCCCACCAGGCAGCAGCCCCTCCAGCTTTCAAGCCAGCCTTCCTGCCCCAAGACCAGCCAAACACACAGTCCTCGGGCAGTTTTCAAGTTCCACCTTTGATCTTCGTCCCCATGCTGTCCCCAGCCTTCCTTACCCTCTCTTTAGCTCCGTGTTAGACCTCCTCTTCCATGAAGCCTGCCCTCACCACACAAACCCGGAGCCACCTTACTGCAGATCTTGATGCTGAAACCCCAAGAAAGCCTAAAGGAATGATACGGTGTGTGCTACCCTCTCCCTTTTTTATTTTTTGAGGTACTAGGTTCTAAACCCAGGGCCTTCATCATACTGAGTTACAGTCCCAAAGATAGATAGATAGATTTTTTTTTGAGACAAGTTCTCACTGAGTCAATAAGTTGCCCAGGCTGGGAGTGAACTTCCGGTCCTCCTGCCTCAGCCTCCCAGAGTGCGGGGATAACAGGTATGTACCACTGTTTCTGGCTCACCTTCTCATTTTTTAGATGAGACCACTGAGAACCAGGATCAGCTCTGTAAATTTCCCAGGGCAGGACAGCCAGCCAGTAGGGAGCATGTGAGAGCCAGACTCTCTCCTCCCCACTCGAAACTCCTCCCCTCCCCTCGTCCCTCATTGAAGGGGATCAAAGACTCTCATCTGTGAGACACATTGCTCACTTCCTGATTGGGAGTTTGGTCTCCCACAAGCCACCAGGGCTCCGGCCCCACAGAGCTGCCATTCACTCCCTAGACTCTCTTCAGCCCTTCTTGGCAGGACGGCTTTGCCCTCTGTGGCCCCTCTAGCCACACTGCATTTCTCCCACCCCTTAGGAACCCAGGACACACACACACACATTCCTCACCTGGACCAGACCTCTTGACCGCTTTCTTTACCCTTCCTGGCCCCCAGAACAGAAGCCTCAGCCTAGGGGAGGCCATGAAGAAAGACTGAGAAGCCAGGAGATGGAGAGATGGTCAAGAGAAGGCTCGGGACCATCCAGGGACACAGGATGTGCATTCCTACCTTTCTAAGTAATCCTTCTTGCCTGACTTGATAAATGAATGGATAAACAAATGAACGGATGAATGAAGAGAGGAAGGTGGAGGGACAGAGGAAATGGGAAATGGAATGAGAAGGAAGGAAGAAAGGGGGAACAAAAGGGAAAGAAAGAAAAGATGTGGGGTGAGAGGAGCAGGGAGAAGAGTCACAGAAGGGCCATCCTTCAAGGGAGGAGGGTAAGGAGGAAGCAGAAGAGGGGAGAAGGGAGCCCTAGCTTCAGACCAAGCACATAGGCAGAGATCCTGGCCTTCAGCCTTAGCATCATTCCTGCCTCTATTTTTCTATCTGGGAAGTGGACACATCACCCCTTCTGCAAGAACAAGCAAGACTGGGCAGACGGTGGGGACAGAAGCCCTTCCACACTAGGCCCCAGGCACTTTCACGTGTACGAGCTCCCAAAGCCTGGAGCACCCCTGAGGACAGGCTGTCAGTCCACCTTCCCAAGAGTGGGGACAGGGGCAGAAATGCCATTTGCTTCTACTAGGTGGGCTCGGCTCCAGCACCCCACTCTTTCCACACTCCAGCATTGCAGACAGGCGAGAAAGAGGCAGGTCACATTTCATGTCCCAGTTCAACTCTGGGACAGTCGCAACACAGCTCAGAGGGGCCTGGCCCCATGCACTCAGTGAGCAAGTCTCAAGGTGCGGCCCTGCTGCCCTCGCGTGGGCGCCTCCTGCTCAGGCTTTCCCCGCTGGGCCAGCAGTGCTGTCTAATGGTCTGCAGACCTCGGAAACACACCTGGAGCCTGCAGAAACGGCTCTGTCCTTCCACCCTTCCCTCCGCTGACAGTCGCCAGCCAGGGCGCAGGGCAGTCCTAAGGTTTCCCTTTTTCATCCCCTCCTTTCTGCGGGGAGGGCACTAGGAATTGAACCCTGGCTCTCTTGCGTGCCTTCTACCACTGAGCTGCACCCACAGCTCTTTTTATTTTATTTTGAGATAGGGTCTCACCAAGTTGCCCAGGGTAGCCTTGAACTTGTCATCCTCCTGCCTCAGCCTCCCAGGATGCTGGGATCACAAGTTTGTCCCATTACACCCAGCTCCTTTTCACCCCTTTGAAAGACCCCACTCATGGGTCTCTTCCACATCACAGAAACCCCACACCCCAAAAGTCTGACAATATCCACGATTCTCTGTGGCGAACCCTGGTGCTCAGCCCCTCCTGCCTGGCAGCTCAGGAGAAGTGAGGGGACAGCTGCAGAATCACGGAGGACTCTCCCCAACCCCTAAAACCAGATCTTCACACCAGAGGAACAGGCGGATTCCCAGCCGCCTTCAGTTACCCAACCCCAGCAGCTCACCCGCCTGAGAAAGTCCTTTCTGATGTCTAGCTTACAGCTTTCTTGCTGCTGTCTTCCAGTCCTCAGCAGTGACAGGAGAGCAGAATCAGAGCTCTAATGACCAGGAGACTGCAAAGAAAACAAGTGCTTCACTTCGATCCTTGGGCGGGGTAGTGGTAATGGAAAAAGTGTGATTCGATCTGCCCAACCCCCGGCCCAGCAGTAGCAGGTCTGCAGGGTAGACAACTGGGAGGACTTCCTGAGAGCAGGGAGCGGCTCTCGGGTAGGATGATGCGGAGCAAAGCCTGCGCCCCCTCTGGCCACCTCCCGGGCTGGCGGGGACTCTCCGCGGCGGCTGCGAAAAGCTCAGAGTGAAGGCGTCGCTCGCAGCAGCAGCGGCGAGGAGAAAAACCTGACCCCAGAGCCCCCTTGTGGCCGCGCAGAGGCAGGACGGGCCGCGCCCTGCGCCCCCCCCAGCCCTCTGCCTGGGGACAGGGCAGGGACCCCAGCCCACCGCTGTGAGCGACCCTGGGGCGCCCGAGTCCCGAGGCACCCCGCGGGAGGGCGCAGCGGGAAGGGACAAGGCCTCCCCCGCTGGGTTCTTCACCTGCCACTGCCCAGCTGTGCCACTCTGGGCTCACGGCTCTGCTGGGCCTCAGTTTCCTCATCTGTTACAAGGGACCAGAACTTCCCTTGAGTCACCCCTACCTTGTAGGAGTGTGATAATCACGTCTACCCTTCAAGGTTTCCTGGGGGGACACTAGCGCCCTCAGAAAGAAGAGCAGAAAGGCCCCCAACAGATACCCCAACTCCCACCAGTGCCTTTCAGAGGGTGGCACTGCTTCCTAAGGGCCACCCCAGCACAGAGGGGATGGCAGCGAGTCACGGCCGGGAGCCCTCTGTGTGTCCACCTCGCAGTGTCACGTGACCCTCCTGACAAACCCATCACACTCCCCAGCTGACCTCAGGGTCAGGGCATAGAGACGGGGGTGTGTGTGTGTCTGTGTGTGTGTGTGTGTGTGTGTGTGTGTGTGTGTGTAGGGGGGTACTCGGGCGCACACAGGCCCACACCCCACTGGTCTCCCACAGGTTTGGGTGTGCAGGAAGGAGGAACTAGGAGGAGAAAGAGAGATTTGGGGGGCGGGGTTGAGACAGGGTCTCACTGTGTAGTCCAGGTTGGCCTTGAACTCACTGTGGAGCCCAGGCTGGCCTCAAACTTGCAGCAATCCTCCTGCCTCAGCCTCCCAAGTGCTGGGATTACAGGTATGTGCCACTACGCCCAGCAGAAAGAGAGATTTATAAACCTTGACAGAAATCAGACTTTTCCCCAGATCCACATCCTCTTTCAGGACCACTCTTTGGTTCTTCAGAAGTTCTTCCAAGCTGTGATCAGAGACCAGAGACCAAGGTAGCTTTTTTTTTTTTTTTGGTGCCACGGATCAAACTCAGGGCCTTGCACTTGTGAGACAAGCACTCTAACGACTGAGCTAAATCCCCAGCCCTAGGGTAGCTTTTTACCTCTGTTGTGAACCCTACAAACAATTCTGAACCTCAAAGAGGAAAAAGGGGCAAAAACGGTGATGGCGGAGAGGGAGGGAGCAGGAGGCAAGAGGGAGCCCAGCAGAGCAGGTGACAGAGGTCTCACACACACACACACACACACACACTCTCACACACACACACACACACACACACACACACACAGAGGCACAGTTTTGTCTCTTCTAGAGAACTGCTGACATCGGCGCAGGCTGCCACTTTTAGGGGAGGCAGTGAGGCCAGGAGAGGCACAGCAAGCCCGCCCAGGTCGCAGCAGTCTGCAGAGGGCAGGGAGGGCGCCTCAGCTCCTCTGGGCCTTCTCAGCCCCAACTCCAGGAGGCTCCTGGCCTTGCCACTCCTGCCGACTTTGGGGACCTTCCGCCAACTCCCCAGCTCACCCCAGACTCCTCCCCGTTCAGTCGCCAAGACCTGAGTTGGAGCCAAGTGACGCCATCCCAGCACCCAGCACACAGGAAACACTCTCCGCTGGCACTGGCGAATGAGTGACTGACTGTCAGTCCCCCTGCCTCCTCCCCCAGGGAGCAGGAGCTTCCCAGGGCCAGAAAGGCCAAGAGGGAGGACAGCTGCTTCTTCCTATTCTCTCCAGAGACCCGAGCCCGGCTACTGGCTCCCAGTTCTTCTTCAGCCTCTTGGGCCCTGCCGGCGGGAGGCACAGGAGCCGGCTCCACAGGCCAGCTCTGTGGTGTGCTTGCCGCAGGGAGCAGCTGACCCACCCTTCCTGCCCTCAGCTAAATGTGAGTGGTGTGGAAAGACCACAAGCAATGAGCACTCCACTGCGCCTCAGCCAAAGACAGGGACAGAGGTCAGCAGCAGCACGCCGGCAGCCCTGGATGCGCAGGTGGGGTTCTGAGGAGCCCCTTCTTGTCTGGATCCAGCAGGACGCCTGTCCCACCATGCCTGCAGCTGGGAGGTTCCCTCTTTCAGCCTCCAGACTGTCTGCCCTGGAGGTCTCCTGCAGCAAAGAGCCAGACAGCACAGCAGACCTGACTGTGACTGCGCTGGAGAAGGGGGCGAGCAGCTGGCTGTGCAAACTGGGTGATGGCGATCCAAAGTCACACCTGGCAGGCAGGAAGCAGGTGGCTGAGAATCGGCCAGGAGGTGAGATGCCAGGGCATAGAGAGGCAGTGAGAAGCAGAGAAGATGGGGAGGAGGAGGGAGAAACCAAGACAGACAGGAAGGGGCCAATGCAAGGAGGGTAATCTGCTTCCAGGTGCCTCCATGTCCCCTTTGAATCCCTTGCCCAGGCAGGGACTCATTGCCCAGCCTCACACGGGAGTCCCCAGCTTTGCCCAGCAGCTGGGTCGTAGGTCCTTAGGGCACCCAGGGCCTTTCAGAAGCGCACAGAGCACCTGGTGCAGGGCCAGGAATTGAGGTTCTCGCTCTGTATCTACTGCAACGTGCTGTGTGACTTTGAAAAAGGACCCCTCCCCACCAGGACCAGTTTTCTCAGCTATTATTAAAAATTGCAAAAACAGTCAGACCTGGCATCCGTAATTCAGCTACTCCAGAGGTTGAGGCAGGAGGATCACTTGAGCCCACAAGTTAGGAGTCAGACTCCTAATATATGTTGGAGGACAACATAGTGAGACCCAGACTCAGGAAAAAATAAAATTAGAGAAGACGAGGAGGTCTTTAAAATCATTTCCACCCCTCTGCCCTAAGAGACCTTGATTCCAACTGCTTTTAGACTATCGACTAAAGTTGGAGGCGAGGCAGATGAAAAGAGGCAAAACTGGCAGTCTGAACTCCTGTGACCCTCTTATTCTGCAGGTGGGGATGCTGAGGCCCAGGAGGGCCCACTGTGTGAAGACTGGTGGGTGCTGCAGACCCTCAGTCCTCCACATGTGGTCCGTGCGCCAGCAGCATCGCCCCCGCCCCCAACCAGGGCGCGTAGGGAAACGCAGCATCTCAGGCCTGCCCAGGCCTTCTGCGCCAGAACCTGCCTTATAACCAGACCCTAAAGCATGTGATGCTCCAGAGCAGCACACAGGGAGGGCTAAGTACAGGGCGACACAGAGCTCCGGAGCCTCTGGTCACTAAGGAAGCAGAGGCATCCATTCACTCATTAGACAACTGGAAGGAGCGCAGAGCTGTTGGTGCAGATTAGAGCCAATGTCAAAGGAGGAGTGTTGGACACAGTGTTTGGCATTGTGAGCATCCCGTAAGCACGCAGAAGTGGATATCAGGACTAAGGCAAGCACCATTGTATGCAGCACACTGTGCTTGGTTGGGCAGCCTGGTTACCTGCTGGCCAGTGATCTCGGCAAGACTCTTGACCTTTCTGTCTGCCCATTTCTCATGTGTAGCATGTGGGCAGTCAGAATGCCTCCCTTGTAGGGTAGTTGAAGGATTGGGTAATTAAATGATCTGATGCATGTGGCAATAATCAATGTACAAATGTTGGCCACACTTACAGTAATGAGAGTATAATATGATATTACAAGAGCTCCAATCTCCAGACAACCGATTCTAGAGGAGAAGGCACACAGCCCCATCGGTGGGGCTCTGAGGAGGCCAGGGAAAGGCAGAGGAGCCAGCGAAGGGGGATGACAAGACCACCCCTAGGAGGCAGCCCTGGCGGGGGCCGTGCAGACACTTGTTCTGAGGCCTGCGTTCGAATGAACAGCAGCGCAGCCCACTTCACGCTGCACCCAACCCCAGCAAGAGCCTCTGAGTGGGATTCTGAAGGCTGCGCCGTACGCCCGCTGTGCAGGCCTCCGCACTTCGGCTTCTTATCTGAAGATGAGGGGGTTAGACCGTGGACCATCTCCAAGCCCCTCAGGCCGTGAGATGCTGACCTGGTGGTTTGGTACATTCTAAAACACAACCACCTGGTACATGCCACAGCATGGGTAATGACAGGGCAGCACACTCCCTTTCCCCTCACCTCCCCACACACAGCGGCACCGGGCGGCAGGGCGCCTGGGGATCAGCCTGGCCTTGCAACAGACATACAAGCTGGACGGGCTTTTTCTCTTCTTGTCTCGGCCAGTTACCGGCGGGGTCAGGTGAGCGCGCGTGTCGTCCCTGCATTTCAGGCCAGGCATCTGCTGCTCCCTGCTGGCAGAAGCAGGGATTGCTGCCTGGCCCGCAGAGCCGGACTCAGGACCAGGCCTCGGTGGAAGATGGGGTGTGGGGTGTTCAGCGCTCACCCTGATCACAGAGTCACCCCACCCAACCGCCTTCCTTCTGGGAGCCCAGCGAAGGCTGTGAGAAAGAACGAGTAGATGAAGGCCCATCAACTGACCTGGACCCCTCTGCAGGGAAAAGTCAGAAACACACTGACTGGTATTTGTTATTCAATATGAGCCAGAGTGCTCTGTAGACGGCTCCTCAGCCAGCCCTCTGCGACAGGGCACTAATCTGAGTCCCCCTTGCACACACGAGGGGAGCAAGACAAAGTTACACAGACAAGGACTCAGATGGGGACCACCCCTTTGAGGAAGGGACCGAGAGACCAAGTTGAGGTAGACGCACTGCTAGAGCAAAGTGACAGAAGGCTCTAGAATAGGAGGGGAAGACGGGAGAAGTGGGAAAGGAGGGGGAGGGAAGGGGACTGGAGGGAGCAGCCGGACGGCTGGGAAAAGGGAGGGAAGGGAGGCGGGCTCCCCTTTGACCCCAGGCCCCAAAGATGCTATCAGGCCAGACCCGCCGGAAAAATCCTTCCTGGATCCCTCCACATTCCAGCCTCTGCCGGGCTGGTTTTACAGCCTCGTGGTGCAGCCAGGACGCGGTTTATGGCAGCCCCATTCTCCAGCCCTTGTCTCCAGGCCCCAAAGGCATCTGGCCAGGCTGAGGGCGGCTTGTGGGGGCAGGGGTCCCCCCCCACCCTGCTTCCCAGCCCCTCCTTTGAACCCTGCTGGGCGCCGGAAGGAGGGGGCTGGGTGCCCCACATAGGGGCCCTTCCGGGATCCTCACTGTGTCTGGGGGAGGGGAGGCAGATACCCCAGGCAGGGGCCACACCGGACCTCTGAGTGCCACCTCTGCTGTTCCTGCTGGGTGACCTTGGGCACACGGCTTAACATGAATTAACCTTCCTCAGCCTTAGTGTGTCTTTCCCTAAAATGAAACTAATAGTTCCTCATGGCTATTTTGAGAATTTGACAGATTAGATATAAACTGCTTGTCTTAAATTGTAGCTGTTATGCTTAGCGATTATAGTTTGTAAATAAAGAAAAGAACTAGAGATTCCCACCCATTCCGTGGTCTAGAAATGTGCTTCTGCCACCAAGGCAGTCCCCATGCCACAAACTTCCTCTTTTCCTCTGTCCTATCTCTCTGCAGGGACCCCACTGTCACCAAGCCTCTCACCCTCCACACCCTGCTGCGTGGGTTTGTTGTATGTCTCCCTCTGCTGGCAGTGGGTAGAACTACATGCTCCTTTGCCCTCTGCGGCTGGAACTCTCAGGCTTGGGAGCGGCGAAGAGAGGTCCTCATCAGTCTTCCAAGGTCTGATAAAACCAGTGGGGAATCCGAAGTCCGTAAAAGAGCCATCCATAGACAGTAAAACCCAGAGAGATTTGAAAGTAGGAATCAGGGACTAGAATGCCTGCATTCTATGGAAAATCTTCAGCAAATAAAAGGGAGTGGAACCGGGGTGTGCTGGCGCCCACCCATAATCCCAGCATGTGGGGAAACTGAGGCAGGAGGATTGCAAGTTCAAGCCCTGCCTGGGCAATTGAGCAATTTAGCGAGATCCTGTGTCTAAATAAAAAACAAAAAGGGGTTGAGATGAAGCTCGATGCAAAAACCCTGGGTTCAATCCCCAGTACCACCAAAAAAAAGAAAGAAAAAAAGAAAGAAAGAAAGAAAGAAAGAAAGAAAGAAAGAAAGAAAGAAAGAAAGAAAGAAGGAAAGATAGAAGGAAAGAAAAGAAAAGAAAAAAGCAAGTGGATGAGCAACAAAGGGAGCTTGATGAGGGTGGGCAGGGATGGGCACAGACCCATGTTATCTTAAAGAAGGGAGGCAGAGAAAATAGAGGACACTTCCTTTCCAGGGACGTCCCTGCCTGAGAAGACCTGGGAGGGGAAGGATGGAGAGGGAGGAATGTCTGCCAAACCCTGGAGACAGACACACAGAAGGGAAGCGCAGGTATGGGGAAAGCACCCGCTCCGGGAAGTGTTGGCCGAGCTGGCTGCCCATTTGCCCGCGGCCAGGCCTGCTCGGGCTGCAGGTGGGCATGCGCAGCATCCTCTAGAGAGTGCTGGGAACCTGGTGGAAGTGGGCGGCCCAGCAGGAATCCAGAGCACGTGTGGAGTCCAGGTCCCTTCACTGGCCACCTCTCACCTTCCTCCCAATCCCTTGAAGAGCAAGGTGGGGCCTAGAGGAAGAGCTGGTCCCAGGGCTGAGACCCCGCTGTGCTGTCCCAAGACAAGGGGAACCCCTCTCTTCCCGCCCTTTATACCTCTCACCTACGCCGGGCAGGGGCCCACTCAGGAGGCACTAGTGACTTCCTGAAAGGGTGGTGACTTCAGATGCTAGGCCTTTCTTCAAAGCCACTGGAACAAGTCCTTGAGCAATGTCAAGGACTGTGGAGCTGTGGTCCCCTCTCGCTCACCCTCAGACCCTCCATGAGGTCTGCTGCTCCCCCTCCACTCTCTTTCCCACCAAATGCCCAGCTGCCCCCTCCTTGCACCGCCACCATCCCTAGCTGCCAAGAATTCCAAACAAGAGGCTGCTCCAGGCCCCGTGTTTATCTCGTGACAGGCTCTGTCCTGTCAGGAGCTGCCCCTGCCTCTGACCCCCTGCCCCGCCCCCCAGCCCTGCTGAGCAGATACACTGAACAGGGACGCCTGGCGGACAGGCCCTGCTGGGCCGGGTCTGAAGTCGGAGCTCTGCTCTGCTCAGCAGCCTGAGCCCAAACAGGTGGGCCGGGCATACAGTCTCTTCCCTGGCTGGCTTCCCAAAGCCCTTCTCCGAACCCGGGGCGCCCTCCACACCTTCCTCTCTGCAGGCAACCCTCTATTCAGCCTCCCCAGGTCCAGGAGTCAGGGCTGCCCACCACGTGCAGCTAGCTGCAGGGCCAGGGCGTCAGGGCCAAGCCCTCTCCCGCCCCAATGCCCTCTGCGTGGAGTCCTGGGGAAGGGCCTGCAAAGAGGAGAGGAATAAACAGTGCATGGGAGAGGAACTAGAGATCCAAAAATGAAACTGACCTCAAGCAGGTCATAAACAAAGCAGGATCGACTGTAAATAAAGAGTGGAATTTACCATAAACAGAAAGGGAAGTAGGCTCCGAGCAGAAGGGCCCAGGTAGAGAA
>PVJO010007291.1:59936-71015 GCA_004026905.1 Hystrix cristata
ATGGACTCTCCCAACAGCAGGAGGGATGGAGGACAGATTTGGAGAATGACTTCCTGTGTCCAGGGCATGTGTATCCTGATCCCACTTCACCATCTCTTTTTTTTTTTTTTTTTTTTTTTGGTGGTGCCGGGGATCGAACTCAGGGCCTTGTGCTTGCAAGGCAAGCACTCTAATCACTGAGCTAAATCCCCAGCCCCCACCATCTCTTTTTATCCTCAAATCCTCAACCTACATCCCACGAGGCACCGGGCAGCATCCAGGAAACCACCCAAGGGGAAAGTCTCAGAAGTTGGAGTCCCCCCAGCCACAGGAAAGAGCAGGTCCTGAAGGGCAGCAGTGTGGCAGACAGGGCACAGCAGGGCATTGCCAGCCAGCCCAGTGAGACCAACAAAGGGAACCTGGGGCCTGGTGGTGCGAGAACTCCAAGGTGAAGAGCCGGTTCTGTTTCCTGTCTTGCCCGCCCTCCCTCCTCCCCTCTCCTCCATACTCTGCCTCACCTTGCTCTTCTTCCTCTCTCTGTTCTCAGCCTCCTTATTTTTCCTTGTCTCTGGGGGCATCTACACTTTCCCAAAGCATCAGGTTCAAAGACAAAAATGTAAGTCAATCCCAGAATTGCTCTCATACATCAAATGACAGGTCAAACGGAGACTGTGGAGACATCTGGCAGGCACAGGATTTGCCTGCATCCCTCTGTGCCCACCCAGTCCCACTCTGTCCCTGCCCTGGAGTACACAGACGCACACACTCCCACGTCCAAATCCTCTTCATTGTGCTTTCACCTCCGTGCCCCCCACATCTGGACCCTGGAAGTCAGGAGAGAAAGGGCGAAACTGGCTCCTGCCCTTGCAGAGGGGTCCCGGACCCCATTTTCCCAATCTCCAAGCATGGGTATGGGGGTGAGGGGAGAAACAGGGCCCATAAATTTTCCCAACTCTTCCGAGAACCAGGAGAAGGTACCAATACTGGCAGACCTTAGAGCCATGACCTGCCCCCCACCTCATAATTACTATGCATAGTGCACAGCTGGGTGATTAATGACCTGATTAATAATTACTCAGGCTAATAAAATAATTAATTAATTTGAAAAGCCATTACTTATCTGCTCATCCTCTGTCTGAAATTCTGCAACTAGGAATTTGGGAATCTTCCCTCCAGGCTCTTTCAGAAATGTGATCATTAATATGGGGAGGGAAGGTGGGGGCCGGTTTCTCCATCCTGAGACCCTCCCAAAGTAGGAGAGGAAAGGGCCTGAGGGCTTTCTGAGGAAGCAGACTGGAAACAGTTTGACAACTGACCAGGCAGCCTCAAGCCCAGGAGGGGAGCTGACCCGGGAGGCTGCGGGCATTTGGGGGGGCAGGGAGCATAAGAGCAAGCTTGGGGGTGGATGCATCTGAGCACTCAGGTTTGGGGACTTCTTGGACGTGTTCTCTTCAGTAAATGATTGATGACACTATTTTCGACAAATGATCTTTATCTCGCCGCTTGTCTCCCAAATTTATGATTTTGCCCCCAAGCCCCAGGCTAGACAAGCAAGGACTGGGTGAATCCCCGAGTAGGGTGGGCTAACCTGGGGTGGGGTCCGAGAATCAGTGGAGACCCTTCGGGACTCTGCGGGACAAAAGCTTCCTGTGTCTGGGCTCTTTGCACGTAGATTTGGATCCTCAGAACCAACCAAGAACATCCAGAGCTCCCTCTTCCAGGTAGGAAGGAGAGAGACAGAGGCCCACCCGGGAGGAGCCAGCCAGGTGCTAAACAGGCAGAGGCATCTCGGTCAGGCTCTAGGCTGAGGGACAGGCAGGAACTGCAACTTCCCATGTGTGGGGCTAAGGTCCCCATTAGTCCTTCAACAAGAGGACCCACATGGGACTCCCAGTAGGGATCAGCATGGACGAGAACCAGATCTTGCCTAGAGAAGCACGAGTTCTAAGGGTGAAGGATTATCTAAAGTAAATAGATAATACCAGGATAAATGCCATACAAAAGAGATGTGCACAGTAAGTCCCTGACTTAGGAACATTCGAGTTGGAAACTTTCACAGATACAAACGGACCTCGAAATACAAACATTTGTAGATGCGAACAAATCACGAAGTAGCTCACGTGTCTGCTGGACATTGTCACAGTTGTGCGCTTTGTGCTTATGTACAGTATGATGTGCACAGTAGTACAGGCTCAGTCAGAGCCCAGGATGTCCGGAAGTGAAAGGAAAAGCAGTGTGATGTGGGGGGGACTGCTAGGAAGCGCAAAGCAATATACATTGTATATTAGAGTCCAAGGTGTGTAAGTTCACTTTGTCAGACTTAGGAACGAATCCAACTTACGAATATTCTCCTGGAACAGAACTTATTTGTAAATGGGAGACTTAGAATAAGGTCCACAGAGACACAGAATCGTCATCCTGGGGGTGGCAAAAAGACGATTCCCAGTGAGGCCATTTGAAATGGGCCTTGAGGATGTGAGGGTGATCTGGCTATGACATCTGTCGTCCCACGAAACGGCAGGGTTGAAATGGGCCTTGAGAAATGAGTAGGAATTTCCCAAGTGAAGACCAAAAACCACTGGCAAAGAGCTGGGAGAGCAGGATGCACCTGGAGAACTGTGCGCAGGGGGCAGGAAGCAACCTGGTGAGACAGAAGCTTCAGCTTGGCCAAAGCACGGAGGATCCAGAGGGCCTGGGGTGCAGTCCACACCCTTCCTGTAAACAGCAGGGAGCCACTGCAGGTTAAAGGGGGAGAGAGAGCTGTACTGATGTGTGTTTGAGAAAGACAGTTCTGGTAAGTGGAGAGGAAAATGGTAGCAAAAAAGAAGAAGAAATGGTAGGCAGGGGTTCCGATTAGAAGGCTGAAACATCCCAGGCCGGGATGCTGAAGGACTGACAGGCTGGGACCAGGCAGTGGCCAGGGAGGGAGCCCGCAGCAGTCAGGTTGGATTTCAGGCCATGGAGAACCTCAACGTGGGGCTGATGGGATTCTTCTCACCCTCACCATCACTTCCACGGTCCAGTGTGGGCACGGAGCTGGACAGGAAATGTGGGGCTGTGATCCACCCCCACTTCTAGGGAGCTGGGCCCCCTACGGAGCTGAGGAAGGGGGCCGCTCAGAGCCAGGCCTGGCTGCCGGCTCGCTCGTCTGAGGTTCGTTGAACTTCAGCACGAGGGCCACTGCCAGAAGAACTTGGCTAAGTAGAAACCCCCGTTTGGTGTCCACAGCGAGCTGCGCGGCTGTGCCTCCTACAGCCAGGAGAGGGCGCGCGGGAGCCGGGACCGCTGCAGCGCTGTGGCCGCTTGGCCCTGGGCGCCCTCTGCCGGACACCTGCCCGGCAGCCCCGACTCTCCGCTACAGAGTCGGGTCTCCGGTCCTGGGGTTCCGGATACGGACCCACTGGGCTGCACCCGGAGTCCCGGAGAGGACTGTGATCCCGCCCTGGAGAATCGGATCCTGGGTCGGGGGCAGCCCGCTGAGGGAACCACGCGCCGCAAGCCGAGGTCCAATGTGTAGCATCTCTGACAGTCAGTTCTCCAAGCTTTGGCTTGGTCGCCTGTAGGGACGCGGACCCAGCCCTCCAAAAGCCTCAGCAAGGGTCGCCCGGACTCCGCGAGCTTACGTGTGCACCCGGCAAAACGCTATGCCTCCCATCTCTCCACACAGTCCTTCCCCCACCCAGGGAAGCGGACGAGGGAGGAGTTTCTCCCCACTGCACAGATGGGCACGTGGAGACTTCAGCCGGGTCACGCGGTGACGCCGTGCAAGGCCGACACCCAGACCTCCACCCTGAAACTGCATTTGTCTGTACTGTGCGCTAATCTAAGAGTGGCCCTGCTCACCAGGTCACCCAGGAGCACAAGCTGGAGGAGCGACCGAACCCCACCGCCGACTAGGTTGTGGGCGGAGGTTTCGCAGGCCCGAGGTCGGGTTGGGACGTGGGGGCGTCTCCGCGGAGGTCTGCGCCGCGCTGCCCCGGGCTCTGTCCCAAGACTGTGGGCCGCATCCGAACGAGGCGGGGCGCGGGGCCACCCGGGTGGCGTCCCGGTGGGCGGCCAGCGGGCAGCACCTGGTCGCGCGCCTCCTCTGCCTCTGCCCGGCGGCTTCCGTGGGGGCAGGGCCGCGACGCCCCTAAGCTGCCTACCGCCGCGCGTCCCTCCCGCCCCCCACCTCCCGGGAGGGCTCCAGCGCTAGGGTGTTTCGGGTTACTCATATTCAGCCGTTACCCTTTCACCCCATGCTCCAGGTCCAAGTCCCACGAGGAAGTCCCTCCTGGTGTCTAACCACCGTTCCTCTTGTTGCAGCCTCAGCTAAATCTAACAAGTTCTGTCCTCATGTGGGACGTGAGAGCCTCAACCTTCCCATTTCCACGCTCACATCTCGTGTCCCCAGCCGGACCCGGCTTCCCTTTACGAGTTCGTCTCTCTTTCTCCCTCCTTCCGCCGTCGCCGTCGGAACATCCGAGGCTGCTCTCCGATTGTCTGTCGCTCCCTTCTAATTTCCCCAGCCACTTCACACCTCCCGGGCTCTATCACATCCAAGTCCCTCGCAGCTGGCCCCGCAAATAGCCTCAGTTTCCCTGGTAGGGAGTTGGAGTCGAACCGCATTCTATGGGCCCCTCCTGCTCTCGGGGCCTTGCTGCGCCGCATCCCGTTCACTTGTCGCTCCCCTCGCTCCGGACCTCCGGACGGAACACCCCACATTCTTTGAACCACCTCCGAACAGGCACTGAGCGCCGACTACGTCCAGCCCGGGGTTCCCGCCCCGCGCCCACCCCTCCCGTCCGCTTAGGCTGAAGGACCGCCGGGCCAGGGGGGCCCGACCTCCACGTCCAGGCATCTGCGGGGTGAGAGCTGAAGGTAGCCGCGGCTAGGTGACGCCTGCGGGGCTGGGCGCTTGGGGACCGCGGAGAGGGCATCGCGCCAGGGCCCGCGCCTCTCTGAGCCCACGGCGAGCGCAGGGCTCCCCATTCCTAGCGCAAGGAAGACCCCTTGTGGCCATTCTGGGCAGAGCAGGCCAGGAAGGAGGTCCGAGCTGCGAGGTGACGGTCACCAGCCCAGTCTCTCGGTTTGCGCCGAGGGTGGAGACGTATTCCCTGGAGGCTTTAGCCGTTAGCTGTATCCAGAAACCTTCCCCCACACTCCCACACCCTCCGAACCCAACAACTGGGATTTCAAGACGTCTTCTCGCTAAATCACAAGAAAAAATAAAGCGAACAGCAGCAAGTGTGATTGTGGTTAGACTGCAGGCGGGCTTCTCTCTCAAGAACCGCTGGGAAGGCAGAGGACAGATCGCAATGCAGGGATCCGAGAAGACAGACCCACTTCTTCCCTGGCCGTGGGGAGGGGCGTCCTCTGAGACCCGGGCTCGTGTGGGTTAGTCACGACGCCCCGCCCGGGGGAAGGAAGGGAGCTAAACCAACAGCGGGGTTCAGGTGTCCCCGGCGCCAGGGATCGTCTTTTCTGCCTGCATCTTACTCAGGGCGGGGAGTGTGGGCGTGAGAGCCCAGGTCACTGGGGACAGTCACGTTCCTGACGCAGCACCTACAGGACAGGGACATTTCCGCCACCGCCGCCCGGCCTGAAACTCAGGGAGCCTAGCAGCCGTAGGGACGCTGTGCCCCTGCCCCCACCCTGTGCTCGAGCCCAAGCCCGAGCTGGGGCAGCTAATTTGCATGCATTTGCATACCCAGCTGCGCACAGCTGCATTCGGCTTTGGGCCATAAATTCCTAGCGGGCGGCTCGGGGCGAGCAGGCCCCACGCGGGGCGGCTCTGTCTGAGCGCCGCGGCTGCGGCTGTTCACGCCCCGGGTGCCGGCGGATTCTCACGCCTCCCTGAGCAGCGGCGGATGGCTCTGCCCTGACCCGCCTCCCCCGGCTCGCGCCACCTTCTGGGCATCCGGCGGCCTGCACAGCCGCAGGTCCGGCCTGAAACCCCGAGATCCCGGTTCCTCAGCCTCTCTTGGACTCGACCTGGTCAAGGTCGCCCGGCTGCGTCCACCTTTCCCTGACGCCTTGGGCCAGGGGCTTCTGGTCGGATTTTCCTGCCAGGACTGGCGCAGACTCCCAGACGGTAGTCACGCCTCCCGGGTTACCTTGCTAAAAAAGGAGTCTGATCAAGTTCAATTTAAAATTCTGTCCACTCCCTAGGCTTGCGGAATAAAGCTCATGTTGTTCATCCTGGCCAAAGAGAGCCTCTCGCATCCCGCCAGCATCCCCTTTCCTAGTCTTAGCTCCAGCATCCGGGCCAGCCCGGGGCTATCTCCAGTCAATACAACGGCTGCTCCCTGAACTCCTGAGCCGTTTCCCTCTGCCTGGCCTCCACCTGCACCTTCTTTCCATGGATATCTGTTTGACAAGCAACCCTTGAAAAACGAGCACTCGGCCATTTTTTCCTCCGGGAAGAAGGTCCTCTGGTTCCTTTCACCTCTGGCAATTGGTAATCTATCAGCTCCCACTGCCTAGCATTCGATCATCAGACTGTGAGCGTTAAGGCAGGAACCATGTCTGTTCTTTGCTTCGTCCCACTTCTAGGCAGAGTCTAGAGCTCAGAAGACACAGAAATATTGAAGGAACACAGGTGTGGTGCCTCATGCCTGTAATCCCAGCATGCAAGAGGCTGATTGTGGCAAGTTCAAGGCCAGCCTGGGCTACATAGTGAGTTCGAAGCCAGCCTAAACTACCCAGCGACACCCTGTCTCAAAAAAACAAGCAAGAAATATTGAACAACTCATGGGGCATGGTGGTATCTATCTATAATCCCAGCACTCTAAGAGGCAGAGGCAGGAGGATCTCAAATTTGAGTCCAGCCTGAGCAATTTAGTGACTTGGTGAGACCCAGTCTCAAAATTTAAAAACAGGTTTGTTTTCTTTTTCAAAGGGCTGGGGACTTAGCTTTGTGTGAAGGTTCTGGGTTAAATACCCAGTACTGGAAAAGGAAGAGGGAGAAAGAGGAGAACAGGGCAGGGGGAAGAGGAGGAAAAGAAGAAAAGAAAAAGTCCGGAACAAGTGGATGAATGAAGTGAGGCACCCAGAATCCGACATACACAGAGACACTCAGGACCCTGGTAGCCACAAGTGGCATTCACATGACACCCGTGAGCCCGCAGAACAGTCCTTCCCCCAGCATCTTCTGGGTCTTCACATATCCCTCCAAGCATCCCCAAGACTGAGGGGTGAGCAGCCTGAGGGACGAGGAGGAAGGCTGTGCGGTGAAATGCCACTGGACCCAGAGTCAAGAGGCCCAGAAAAGTTACTTTCTCCAAAGCTGTTTCTTCAACTGTAATACGGAGATAATAACGGACTTAATAGCGACTTTGTAAGGATTGAGTGAGAGTCCATGGAATGCTTACTGCATGTCAAAAGGGGCTGGATTCCCTGAGATTCCAGGCAGGGTCCCTGAGCATCTGTTCTGTTCTCTTCCTGGGAGAGGAGGGTCCTCACTCCCAGCCAGAGGCTGAAGGACTCTCACACAGACGCCTTGTGCAGGGACAGGAGGGGGCAGGACACCCACCAGGATGGGCGGCATCCTACCTGCTGGCGCCATCCTGCGTGCTGTTTCCACATCGGCTACCAGGGGGCAGCACAAACCCCCAAATCACCTCAGGCCACCTCCCTGGGCTAGAGGCAAGGACCCTTCTGGGCCTCCCCTACAGACTGAATGCAGTGTGCCTGTCCTCGCCGGTGTCCCATCCTCTCCCACTCCACAGCCGCCCGTCTCCTTCTGTGTTTTGTGCTCCTTGGCTGATTTCCAGTGGCATCTAAGCGTCCTCACTGCACAGCCCACCTTTCATTGTGACTCTCTGTGCCCATAGCAGGCGTGTGAGGCTTGCTAGGGACATGGTCACAACCTGTGGGAACATAAAGAGCAAAGTTCTGGGGAAAACAAACATGGGTCCAGGCCTGGCTCCTCCAACAATGGACTGTGACACACTGGGCAGGTCACAACCTCCTTGTGGGCTCAGTGTCCTCTGAGGTGTGGTAAATGCTGGTGCCGCACCCTACGCTTGTCTGCTTCTGCACCCCGGGCTTCTCCCGATCCCTGCTCAGGCATGGGCCTCCTGTGCCCAACATGGAGGGAGTAGAAAGGCCGACCTCACCGCAAAGCCCTACTTGGGAGCTTTTCTAGGTGTGTGTGTGTATGTGTGTGTGTGGCTATGACACCCCAGCCCTTCCCCTCCATTCCACAGACAAAAGACCCAGGTGAAGCTGCCCCTGCTGAGACACCTTTTTTTTTTTTTTTTTCCAATGGGTCCTGGGGATTGAACTCAGGGCCTTGTGCTTGCAAGGCAAGCACTCTAACCACTGAGCTAAATCCCCAGCGAGATTCCTTCCCTTCGCTCCACGTGCTGAACCTGGGAGATACCCAGATACAATCCAGGCAGGCTTTCTTCCTACAATGCCTTGTCCCTTTCACCGTGCCTCATCCTTCTCATCTTTCTTTCTTTCTTTCTTTCTTTCTTTCTTTCTTTCTTTCTTTCTTTCTTTCTTTCTGTTTTTGTTGCTTGTGACAGGGTCTTACAATATAGTTCAGGCCTCTGATTCACTGGCCCTCTAATTCGCAGCAGTCCTCCGAAGCTCTGGGATCACAGGCGTGCGCCACCACATCCAGCTTTACTGGCTTTTTTTTCCTTTTCTTTTATATACCAACTCTTTCTACTTCCATTTCCTCTCTCCTTTTTCTCTCAGTTTTTCTTGGTCTCTTCCTAGCTCATCTTGTTCACTTTCTCACACTCCTCATCCTCTAGAATCCTACTCTCTCCATCCCAAATGCTTTTTTCTAGAATGGCCACCATCAAGTCTCCGTCATCTCTCTCCCTTCTCCCCAGTCCTCTGTACCTACCCTAGCCCCCCAGGCCTGAAGCACCACAAAAGCTCAAGTGATTTGTGAGCCATGTGCTTTGGGGGAACCAACACCTTCTGGTGTTTCAAGGGGCAAATCTGCAACCTCATTACTGGGATCAGGCTCACCGATAAGATATCAAGACCAAGACAGAGCCAAGCAGAAGGCAGGGAGGTCTGTAGTGTGGCCCACATCTATGATCCCAGCACTCTGGAGGGCTGAGACAGGAGGACCGCAAGTTCAAGCCCAGCTGGGGCAATTTAGTGACTTAGCAAGACCCCTTCTCAAACCAAAACACTTAAAAAGGGCTGGGGATGTGGCTCAGTGCAAAGGCCCTGGGTTCAATCCCTGTACCGCAAAAATAAGTAAATAAGAAGAAAGGAAAGCAGGAAGGACTGCAGAGCCAGGCTGAGAAGTAGCCAACAGCGTGGCAGTGAAGGTCTTGCAAGCAACCATTGTTGATCGACCTGAAGGTTTGATCCAGGTTGGAGGTGGAGACGAGTCCAGCCTCCCTGAGTACCGAAGCACATAAGTCTTTGGTATCCCTGCTCTCTGACTGTCTTCCAGAAAGCCTGCAGTGACCATCCCCACACCAACCGTGTCTCCCACCGTGAGCTCTGGAAGACCGGGGGGTTGGTGGTGGTGGTGGTGACTCCAGCAGGAGAGCTCTTTGTATACTGTTTCCTGCAACAGACATTGAAGACAAGTTTTGGGGGATTTTGTTGTTGTTTTGGATACTGTCTGATCAGATAGTGTGAGCAGCAGAGTTAATAATGGCAGCATGCCAGGCATGATGGCTCACACCTGTAATCCCAGCCCTCAAGAGGCTGAGGCGGGAGGACTGCCACAAGTTCAAGGCCACCCTGGACTACATAGCAAGACCCTGTCTCAAAAAAACAGACAAAAAATAATGACAATAATAATAAAATAATGGCCGCCATGAAGGACGTCTGACCAGTGGTGAGGGTGCTGACAAATGGTGCAGCACTGGTGAAATGAAGCATGTGGGAACTGTGATGATGGCCATTCAGCCATCTCACAAGAAAACAAAAACCCCCACAATTAACAAACTTGATCTCATGCACATACAGAGAACTATGTGCCCAAAATTAAGGATTGCTGTTTTGTTTTTTGGTTTTTTTTTTTTAATTTTTTTTTAGATAGGGTCTTGCTACATAGTCCAGGCTGGCCTTGAACTCATCATAAACACTTCTTTAAAGAGACTCATAGGGCTGGGGATTTAGTTTAGTGGTTAGAGTGCTTGCCTAACAAGTGCAAGGCCCTAAATTCTATCCCTGGCACTAAAATATATATATATATATATATATATATATATATATATCTCCTGTAATCGCAGCACTTGTGAGAGGCTGAGCTGGCACAATCACCTCAAATTCAAGGCCAGCCTGGGCTACATAGAATGACCCTGTCTCAAAAAAAAAAGAAAATATAGATAGATAGATAGATAGATACATGGCCAACAGATAATATATATGAAAAAATGTTCAACCCAATCTTTAGGGAAATGCACATTAAACCACAATGAGATATTACCTCATGCCTGTCAGAGTAGCCATGATGAAAAGACGAAAGATAACAAGTGTTGTCAAAGATATGGAGAAAATGGAGCCCCTGTACACCATGGGCAGGAATGTAAATCAATATGGC
Organism: Hystrix cristata; assembly: GCA_004026905.1. Lineage (NCBI taxonomy): Eukaryota > Metazoa > Chordata > Mammalia > Rodentia > Hystricidae > Hystrix > Hystrix cristata. The sequence continues at coordinate 70,426 of PVJO010007291.1, forward strand.
TGTTGTAGAAAACTGAATAGCAGTCCCTCAAAAATTTAAACCAGAAAAAAAACTTAAACCAGAACCAGGGCATGCTTGTAATTCCATCAGTCTGGGAGACTAGGGCAGAAAGATAGAAAGTTTGAGCCTAGCCTTGGCAACTTAGCGACTTAGTGAGCCCCTGCCTCAAAATTTAAAAAACAAAAATTTTTAGATAGGGTCTCACTATGTAGCCCAGGCTGGCCTTGAAGTTATGGCAATCCTCCTGCCTCAGCCTCTCGAGTGCTGGGATTGCAGGCATGTACCACCATGCCTGGTGGGTCAAATTTTAAAATTCTAAAAGTGGCTGGGGTTAGCATAGATAAGGAAATGTGCTTGGGCCAGGCATGGAGGCACACACTTGAATCCCAGGACCTAGAAGGCTCAGGCAGGAGAATCACTGTGAGTTCAAGGCCAGCTTGGGCTACACAGCAAGCGTTGTCTCAAAAAAATTGAAAAAAGAAAACACGGATGAGGCTGGGGCCATAGCTCAGTGGTAGAGTACTTGCCTAGCATGTACACCACGAGTGCAATCCCTAGTTACCCACACACACACAAAAGAAGGAGAAGAA
>PVJO010007291.1:71115-82883 GCA_004026905.1 Hystrix cristata
AAAAAAAAAAAAAAAAAAAAAAAAAAAAAAAAAAAAAAAAAAAAAAAAAAAAAAAAAAAAAAAAAAAAAAAAAAAATCTACAGCAACCTAACTCAGAGAAGCACAGTAGAATGGGGGAGAGATACAGGAAATGGGGAGATGAGGGTCAAAGGGTTCAAAGTTCTAGCCAGAAGGAGTAAGTGATAAGTATTTGAAGTGATAATTTGTTAATTTGCTTGGTTTAATCATTTCATACTGTATACATGTCACAACACTCTGTACCCCATAAATATATATATAATTATAAATTTGTCTATACAAACTTCTTAAAGAATTCATAGTGCAGGGCTGGGGATTTAGCTCAGTGGTGACAGTGCTTACCTCGAAAGCACAAGGCCCCAAGTTCGATCCCCAGTACAAAAAAAAAAAAAAAAAAAAAAAAAAGAATTCATAGTGCTATAGAATTATTTTAAATGTTAAGTGAAAAAATACAGTAAACACTATGTCAAAATAGGAATTTATCTCTCATATGGATGAACTCTGGTCAAACATACAAATGTAAAATTACATATATTAGCACGATAAAATTATGACTTTTGCCATGGGGGCATACGCCGGTAAATCCCAGCAATTGGGACACTCCTGAAGCAGGAGGTTCACTGTGAGTTCAAGACCAACCTGGGCTACATAGTGAGACCCTGTCCCAAAAAAAAAAAAGATTACGGCTTTTTCAGTTTCCTTTTACCGATTTTTTTGGTCTGATTACAATAAAAATGATAAAATAAAAAAACAAAACAAATAAACATGATAAAACATTTTGTGAAAATATATTTAACATTTGAGCTGAATTCTCCGAGGAAACTGATAGCCAGAGAGGGGAATTCACTGATATGACACAGGCTGTGGACTGATAAAGCCAGACCTCTGTGGGGGTGTGTTTGTGGATGTGTGTGGTGTATGCATATGACATATGATACTGGGGATTAAAAAAATAAAAAAATAAAAAAATAAAAAACCTTTACACTGAGCTACAACTCCAATCCTTTTTTTTTTTTTTTTTGATGCCGGGGATCGAACTCAGGGCCTTGTGCTTGCTAGGCAAGCACTCTGACCACTGAGCTAAATCCCCAACCCCTCAATCCCTTTTTTTTTTTGAGACAAAATCTCACTAAATTGCTAATTTACCCAGATTGATCTTGAATTTGCAGTCCTCCTGCTTCAGCCTCCCAGAGTGCTGAGATTACAGGTACGTGCCACCACGCCTGTCTTGTTTGTTTTGTTTTGGAGTCTTGCTATGTAGTTCAGTTTAGTCCTGAATTTGCAAATCTTCCTGGCCCAGCCCAAGTCAGTGGGATTATAAGCATGCACCTCTGTGCCCAGCCTGACTTTTTTTTTCTTTTAGGTGGAGAAGCAATCCTTGGCCCCAGGAACTCAGTGAGTGCACTACCCCTGACTATATATACCCCAGCCCCAGATCTTAATTCTCACCTAATGCTTTTGGCTGTGCTTAGACAGCTCTGGGCTGGAGTACCAGTTGATTCTAGGGGAGGTCACTTGTGCGTTTCGGTTGTCTCCTAATCCCTCGGTGCCCACTTTATCCAGCCACCCTCTCTGTGCCCCTGGCCTTCTGACATCCTCATCACTCTTCTAGCAGTGTGTGTCCCTAAAACCCTCCCCAGCCTCCTGCCTCCCCACCTCAAGAGAAACCTGCAGTTTTCTGCTTCTGAATTGCATGGCTGCTGTTGCGCAGATCTGAGAGCAACTCTTCCTTTGCTTCCATGAATGATGCCTTGACCTGGAACAGCCAAGAAGCTCACAAAGCACTTTCCGAAGCACCAACCCAAGCACCTTTCACTCATACTCATAAATGATTTGGGGATTATTTGCTGCCTTGAATTATCTATACAAGTGCTTCCCTTCCATTAAAGTGACTCACACAGGATGTGGTGCTATAATCCTAGCATTTGGGAGGCTGAGGCAGGAGGATCACTGTGCGCTCAAGACCAGCTTGGGCTACATAGCGAGTTTAAAACCAGCCTAGAATACATATTGAGACCATCTCACCCCCCACCAAAAAAAAAAGATTCACCACGAACTCGATGGAATTTAGGATAGTTGAATAAACACAAACATATTTTGAGATTAGTATATCCCACCACGTACACATGCAGACCTGCCATTTCCTTGTGGGGTGACAGGAGCGGTTTGCCTGTCACTTCTTTGGAGACAGCCACAGTTACTGAGTTGTGAGACTTCTAGTGAGGAAGCAGCCTTGCTGCCACCCCCTGTGCTGTCAACCTAGCTTCCCTCCCTATAGACACTCCCCTCCCAGTCCCTTCTTGGGAAGTAAGACCAGAGAAAACACTAGGAGCCCAGGCCCTCGGACACTGCTCCCCACAAAGGTGCGAACTGAAGTCATTCAGGCTGCGGAAGGGCCTCCTTAAATAATCCAAATATTTTTCAGATTTTCAGAGAGTTCATAGCGTCCAGACCAAAGACTCTTCCAACCCAGAACACTTGAGGGTGGATGCTAGGTTGATTCACTCCTCTTTAGAAGCGAAGTTTTAGCTGGGCGTGGTGGCCCATGCCTGTGATCCCAGCACTCAGGAGGCTAAGGCAGGAGAATAGCGAGAGACTGTGTCTCAAAAAAAAAAAAAAAAAAGTGAAGTTCCAGCCAGCTGTGTCTGGGTGAAGACACTGTGCCTGGAGGCAGAGGATGCGCGGTCTCCGGTCCTCGCCTGTCCACCGCAGCCCTGGCGCCGCACTCCTCGCAGCTGGGTTTGGCACACGCATGTCCCCTGCACATCGCCTGTTTTTCCAAGTTTCTCGTCTCCTTTTCTTTCCTCACTTCATTCCATTCTCCTCATTTTTCATGAGGACAGCCCTGTGCCTCTCTCTTCTACCTCTTCTTTTCAAGCTTGCAACTTGGTCCCCAACCACCCCTGAGCTAGCTCCTTCATTCAAATTAAAACTCTCTTCTCCGCTTTGAGAAGGGAGCAGTACAAAGTGGGGCTGAGGATCCTGCCCCTGAGCCCAGCCAATGCTGCTTGGCTCCCTCTCTGGGTGGCTGGGCTGCAGCAAGAAGGGAGGGTGGTCAGGAGAGTGTTACTGCCAAGCCCATGATCATGTAGAAGTGGGAGACCCAGCGCAGGAAGCTTTTATTCCTATGCTAAAAGGAGCAAAAATTTCAGACCAAAAGAAGAACCCATCTAGTTTAGCTGGACACTAAAGATCAGTGATAGCCAGGCATGGTGGCGCAGGCCTGTGATCTCAGCACTCAGGAGGCTGAGGCAGGAAGATCACCACGAGTTCAAGGCCAACCTGAACTACATAGCAATACTCTGTCTCAAAAACAAACAAAAAGATCAGTGATTTCCAGTCTTATGGCAACTCCTAGACGGTTCCAGTCATCCCAAGGAGGGAGGGTTATGAAATTCTCAAAAATGATTTTTTTTTTTTTTGAGATAGGGTCTCACTATGTACTTCAGGCTGCCCTGGAACTCACTACATAGATCAGGCTAGCCTCAAACTTGCAGCAATCCTCCTGCCTCAGCCTCCCAAAAATGGGGATTATAAGTGTGTACCTCTGTTCCGGGTGACTTTTTTTTCTAGTGCTGGGGATGAAGCCCAGGGCCTTGTTCATGGTAAGTACGTGCTCTCCCATTAAGCTACATCCCTAGTCCTGAAACTATTTTTTCGAGGTTAAGAATCGCTGTCAGCTGGGCATGGTGGTACATCTCAAATACTGGAGAGGTTGAGGGAGGAAGATAGCAAATTCAAGTCCCATCTGGGCAACTAAGCAAGACCATGTCTCAAAACAAAAAACAAAAAGGGAGTTGTAGCTCAGTGCAAAGGTCCTAAATTCAACCCCCAGTATGGGGTGGTGTCCTTGATTGATTGATAGATTGAGTTATGCATTTAATGCAGTACCAAGGATTGAACCCGGGGCCTTCCCACTGGGCTACATTCCCAGCTCTTTTTTATATTTATTTATTTAGTTAGTTGGGGGGGTGTTGTTTGTTTTGGAAACAGGGTCTGGCTATGTGGTCCAGGCTTGCCTTGAACTCATTAGGGAGCCCCAGGCTGGTTTTGAACTGGCAGCAATCCTCCTGCCTCAGCCTCCTGAGTACTGGGACTACAGGCCTGCACCCCCACATTTGGCTTTTTATTTTTTATTGTTGACATATTGTCCACTAAGTTGCTAAACTGCCTGAGCTGGGCTTGAATTTATGATTTTCCCACCTCAGTCTCCCAGCATGCGGGTATTACAGATGTGCGCCACCACTCTCAGGAAGAATCATTGTTTATACATTATCACTGAATCAGGAGAGCTGAGGGTGAAGAGCTGCTTCAGTCCCCAAGAGATATGTGGCCACTTCCCTCTTCCCTACTGTTCCAAAAGGAGGAACACAGTCTACACTTTTCTTTCCCTCCCAACCCCTTCCTCGATCCCCCTTACTAATGCAAAAGTAAAAACCAGACAGAAGGGGGAAAAAGAAAACAAAAACAACAACAACAAAACACCCCCAGTAACTGAGACAGTACAATGAACAAGAGAAAAGCTCAGGCGGAGGGAAGTAAAGGGAAGGGCAGAGACAGAGCAGAGAAAGGAAGAAGCACCCGTGCCCTGGTCCAGAAGTAGAGGCCCAGACTGCTCCTCTCAGGGGCACCAAGGCCACTTCATCCTCTCCATCCCCCAGGTCCCTCTACAGGGCTGAAGAGAGGCAAGGCCAGGAGGACGAGGGACAGTGAGGCCAGTCCCCAGGCGCTGGGCTCCCCTTGCTTCCCCTCCCCGGGCTGCAGAGCTCACCTGCTCTCTCACCACCTCCACAGATGGAGGAGCAGAATCTCATAAGCTGCAGCAGCTGCGGCCAATACCTCAGCTCCCCACCAGCTTCCTTCTCCAGAAGGCAGCAGCAGCAGGAAGGGAAAAGGAAAGGAAAGGAAAGGGTACAATCATAACCCCAAACCTTTCATCTCAGCAGCGCCCAAATTTAAATTTATCATGCGCTCCCTTCTCAGCATCTCTCCCCCCTCCCTGGCTCATAACCAAATGATCAAACAGGGCTTTGCCGAGAGGGAGCATGGAGCCTTCGAGCCGGCATCTTCTCCCAGACTGAAAGGGGGCAGCACATTAGATGCAGAAAGGATGCACCTGTTTCCAGAGGCGGCATGAGCAGAAAGCACTCATAAAGGGTCCCCGATTGCTGCAAGAAAGATAATAATTTGATGGGGTTGAAATTAAATGTCCAAATTGAGGTTGCTTATGGAATTTAAAGGGGATAGAAAAAACACACGATGGGGAGACCAGAAATGAGGGAGGAAAAAAAGATGAAAGAACAAGAAAAATAGACACAATATAGTAGACAAAGGGGAGATACCATAAAAAATACAGTAGCACAAATAAAGACAGAAACAGAGAGAGGAGGGAGCCAGCACCTGGAAGGCAAGATGTTACAGCTGCAGAGGGGGTAGGAAAAGCAGGCGAGTGATAGGGAACACAGGAAAGGCCACGAGGCTCAGAGCTGAGAACTGGACACTTCATCTGTCTTCAGCTTGTCCACGGCTTTGAGCAGGGTTTGCTCATGCTCAGCCACTACTCCCCCAAGCTCTGCCTGAGCAGCCTCAGTATCTGTTTGGAACGCCCCACACACCAGCTGACCCCCACATTCACCTGTCTCTCCCTCTCCAAAACATACATGAAGACCACCCTCAAGGTTTGAGTAGTCTCTGGGTGTGTCTATGGGCTGTAATGCACATAATCATCTCTTGCAGCCCGGAATAAAGGGGCTCTTAGGCCCAGCTCGAGTTTTCTTCCAAAGGGCAGAGGCTGCCTGGGGGCTGCTGACTGACAGAGCAATTTAGAGCTGTGTGCTCAGTGATCCAACAAAGAACAGACCCCCACACAGTGATCCTCCATTTTCCCAAGGCTGCTAGTGCTGCATTGATTTCACTAGCTCTGCAGCTGTTTAAAAACATGAGGACAAAAGGAGGCACAATTCCCCAGTTCCGGACTTCTCCAGCAGACTGAGAGGCAAGGATTCTGGGGGAAGAGTTGTGAGCAACAGTGAGCTCATCTGAACGGGTGCCGTGCAGACATACTCCCTCATGGTCAGGGGTGGGGGGTCAACACACACACACAGACACCAAGACACAGTTGTTTAGGGGTGGGAGTGTGGGTGTCAAAACGTCAAGTTGTGCTTTCCAGTGGGCCTGAGGCTGAGACAAACTGGCACAAAAGGAGAGAACTAGAAAGAGATGGAAAGGGAAGGGGCAAGCGGTCCCAGGCTTCAGAGGTAGGAAATAAATAATGTCCAGAAGGGTCTGGCTCTGAAGTGGACCAAATGGCTCTCCTGTCCCATGTTTATGGGGTCATGGGCCATTAAGCCAGCCAACCTACAGATGTCTTCATAAGACTTTACGAGATTAGACAAGGGGAGACCCCATAATTCAGCAGCAAGAAAGGAAAACAAGAGGGGAGAATTGCAGATAAGAGCTGGTACAAACAAGGGCTCGGCTTTGAGAGTCCCATTTCTGTGGGAGGACATCTGGGTCCTCCATCTCCCTTACTTCTCACTCTCCCAGAAGACTTTCTGCCTATAGTCCACTAGATGCAAGGCCACATTTGGATTTGTGTTATCCCACACACTCTGGATTATTCAACATACTCCTACCCTGCTAATCCACTTTGTAATTGGCTCACACCCCTTTCCCAGTCCAAGTGTCCAGTCCTCAAAGAAATTTCTTCAGCACTTGAGAAACAAATCAGAAAGATGAAACAGTTACATTTGCAAAGGCACATGCACTCAGATTTGGGGGGGGAGAGGGTACTGGGGATTGAACTCAGGGCCTTGCACCTGCTAGGCAAGAGCTCTGCCACTTGAGCTAAATCCCCAGCACCCCATGTACTCAGATTTTTAAACCTAATTTAGACTGTTTGCTTGATATGGTGTTTCTTAAACTCCAATGACTATGGGGTTGGGGATTTAGCTCCATGGTAGAGCACTTGCCTAGCAGGCGCAAAGCCCTGAGTTCAATCCCAGCACTCCCCAGCAAGCCAAAAAAAAAAAAAAAAAAAAATTTCTAGTGACTGTGAACTTTTTTTTTCCTCCTAACACTGGGGATTGAGCCCAGGGCATTCACAGTGAGCTACATCCCTAGACTTTAAATTTTGAGACAGAGTGCTGCTAAGTCATTAAATTGCCCCAGAGGGGCTTGACTTTCAGATTCTCCTGCCTCAGCCAGTGCTGGGATTACAGGCCTGCGCCACCAGGCTGGCTACCCATGAGCTGACTCCTGTAAGAGTGCTTGAGTCCCTGAAACCTCTCACCTACTCTGTGAACCATCGGAGCAAGAGCATGGAAATCAGGAAAGCACAAACTCAACCAGGTCAGGGAATAGTTAGGAAAAGACATGTTCTAGTTTCCCCCGGCTTGCGCCACCCTGTGGCTGTTCGTGAGAAGTCTGAGATCAGCTGTCCACAACCAAAAAAATTTCTGAGGCCAATGACCCTTTGAAAAAAAGCCCGCTGTCTTCAAGTCTTGTGGCTCTTTCAGGAAAGGAGATGTGTGACTAAAGCTAACAACCTAAGACTCAAATTAAAAAGGGATATAGAACCAGCTCTTCAAACCACCACTCGAGATCCATATTTGAAAAGCAACCATTTATTAGAACCAATACAAGAGTATGAAAAGGGGGAAAAGAGAAGGGTGGAAGAGGGGGAGAGAATGAGGTCTGGATCAGATGTCAGTTGTGCAAACACATAAATGCCTACTTTTAAACATTTACATTTAAAAGGTGAACATATATATAGATCACTTGTCTTTAAAAAAAAAAAATCAAAAGCAGACATGTTTGACTGAAATAAAACCAAGAAACATAACCCAAACTCCCCCACAAACCATAAAGTCCATAGAGAATTCAATGTCTCATTTCCATTCAGAAATCTGGCTACAAAGTGTGACTTGTTTTGCTTCTCAGGATGGTGCAGTGCTGGAGAAACCCAGCCTCTTGAGTCTCTCAAATCCCATCTGGTGGGAAGTGGTGGGAAGGCCAGCAGGCCGTGGTGAGGCAACTCCTGGCTACTTGGCAGGATGTCAGACTGTGCTCTCCATCCTTTAGGACTCCACAGAACCATCCAGTACCGCTGGTGCTGCGTGAACAGTGGGAGCAGAGTCCACAAGACACAGAGAACTGGAATGTGACCGCGAGGAGCCAGAACCTTGTGCTTTTTCATGGTTATGAATCTAGGGCCAAGGAGGGGAAAGGAGAAAGAGCCCTACTGGGAAGAGGAGCTGACTGATACCCTGAACTGAGATGGAAATAAGGCTCCTGAGCCCACATGTGGGCAGAGAGAAGGAGTGTCCCAAGTTTCCTCAGACCAAAGGGGAAAAAGGTCAAGGTCCAGTTCAAACTGTGGACACTAAGAGATGACAGGTACTAAATACAGTGACTCATATAAAGCCTTAGGGATCAATACCCAATTCTGAGTGTTTCTTTGGGGAAAAAAATTCTAAAGTAGCTCTTTTTGATGGGAAATGAAGAAGTGGTTACGTTTATCAAATCACCTGGTTTCTGCCAGGGCTTAGAAGCATGAAGGGGTACAGTGACCTAGCTGCCCTGGGATCCATTTGCATAATGAAAAGCAACAGTACAAATCAAAACTAAGGGTTGCTTTGCTCCAGAGACAGTCTGAGTGGGCTCCACATCCATGGAGAATGAGACCTTAGTTCCCAAACTGCAGAATTGGACAAGCAGTAGCATCCTTGCCTCATGATTCCCTAGTCTAACGCTCTTGGGTTTGAAATAGCCTTTTTTTGTGAGTGTAAGACAGAAAATACTAGTGCCTTCCCCCACAACATCCTAAGTAAGTCTGCACTATTAAGACTCCAACATTCACAAAAAACACTGTCAACATCTGAACTAGCAGCTTTGATGAGGGGTGGGAGCAGAGAATTTGCCGAAGTCACTAAGTATGTCCAAACCTGGTAGCAACTCAGTGAGGATTAAAACCTGTGTCAGGCTTAAATTTCAGCTGAAGGCATCCTCCATAGAGGATTCTAAAGTATTCTTCAACTTTGATTTACAATGCCTCACAACACCCCTGTGAGGTAGGTCAGTATTATTACCCCCATTTGACAGATGGGGAACTGAGGCATTGAAAGGAATGACTTGCCCAAGGTCAGGCATTATGATTCAGTCGAGGAGGTTGGCACATATAGTAAGCATCCATTCAATTCTTCTGTGTTTCCTAGAGCGTTTTACTTCTCAGAGTAGACTTCAGAGCAAAAGGAAGTTGGCAGGCTCACTGCACTCCGCAACCTATGAGGATTAACTGAGGACCTGCTGCTTATCTAGCCCAAGGTGAGACCACTGGCAAAACCATTGGCTTCTGAAAATCATGTTAGTGGATACTTTGAAAACAAAATTACATTTTATACATTAAGGACATAAATTCTTTTATATAAAAATTTTTTCACTTCAGAGATGAAGGACTGAATTACACCAATTTCTCAAAGTTTTATACTGAATACCTCAAATTCCTAAAATAGAGAAAGAAGCAAGAGCCCTCTTACACAGGAACAGTAAAAACAACTGCCCACGGGTGGGCTGGGTAGTGCTCTTACAGGGCAGGAACCCTAACCCCACACGCGCCCTCCTGCTCCAGGCAATCCTCCGCACCATATCCTGCTCCACCTCAAGAAATGCGGCACCTCCATAAAACAGCTCAAAATGACAGACATAAATGGTGATGTCCATAACTAGTCATACTGACTCCTGCCAGAGACATAACAAGTTAACACCAGAGATGGCAAAAAAATAAAAAAAAATAAAAAAAATTTTAAAAATCCCCAAACAAATGAAAAACCCAACAACAACAAAACCAAACCAGAAAATCAGTTTATGCTTTCTCCACTCACTTTAGATTCTGGTAGAAATTATGTCCCTTATCCTAAAACTACAGGGATGAGAAGGGTTTCAAAGGGTTTCAAACCTGGCTCAGAATGAAACCCCAAAGCTCCTGGACCCTGGAAACACTGCTTCAAGCCTCAACGGCACTGAGACAAACGCAACGCTGCCTCTTCAGTTGTGCTCAAAGAATTTCCAGACAAAACACCCCCCTTCCTTCCACGCCCCTCAGAGCAGCCAATGTAGCAGGACTCCACAAGCAACAGAAGCTCAAAGGACGACTATCAACACACAGTATGAGGTTCACGGGGACATCTTGTCCAAGACTCATTCCAAGGCCTATTAGCTTCTTCTTTTTTTTCACTGATGGGTGATCACACTCGACAAATCCAGGTGATGAGAAAGTCCAAGACTGATTGTTTTGGCAATGACATTTCAGGTTCTGACTGTGTTTGGAATTCCTCTCCTCCAAAAAATCTCCTTAAAACGTGATGAATTAGCCACTTGGGCTCGGATCAACTGTTAGGGTCACACCTGCCAATGCCAGGGGACATCACAAAAAAAAAATAAGACAATGACAAGATAAAAAGTTCATTGCATTCAATTTGGCCGAATTTCTGGATAATAGTTTCCTATTAGATTTTCCGATTAATACTGATGGCTCCTACCTAGGCTGTGATAATTAGGTTTTGATCTATTGTGACATTAATGATCACAATCAGTTGACTTTGAAATTGTTTTAATTAATAGCTTTTTCCTTGTCAGCTTTGCCTCCAGTGCAGGATCCATTCCCTCCCCCACCACCTTGTTTTAACTCCTTCTCTTGCTAACCTAAAGAAGACAAACAGTATTAAAGGATCACTTCTTCCCAAAAAACTAGATTTTTAAACTATTTTAAGACATTTCTCTGACAGAGGAGCAATACGAGATGATGTTAGGTGAAATGAGGACCAGGACAAATGGCAAGAGAATGAACTATCAATGAGCAGGAAAAATTCCACCTAGAAAACAAATGGAGTCAAGCACAATGTTCAAGTGGCAATGACAGGCAGAAGTAACTTGAGAAAGACAAGATGAGGTAGATTAAAATCCAAGAAACTCAGCACAAGCAAAAAGAAACTAGAACTGTTTTTATGAAGCTATCCAAAGAACTTCATACTTTAACTTCCACAACAGTGGGCTGAATTCTTGGGAATTCTGACTTCCAAAGCTAGCCAACTCGCAATCATCCAGGCAGAACTAAATTCTCTTTTTCTTGCAAGACATGGGTCATAATAAAGAACACTGTTGAGATCAGGTTGCTTTGTTTTTGTGGCACAGGAGGGTAAACCCAGGGAGTGCTGAGCTACATTCTCAGCCTTTTTATTTAATTTTGACACAAGTCTCAGTAAGTTATCCAGGCTGACCATGAACTTGCAATCTTCCTGCTTTACAGGTATGTGGTACTATACCATGCAAGACCAGATTATTTTCTTAACGGGGATAGACTTCACCCTACACCTGCCTAGACTAAGTCCGAGACTCCAGGGTAGTTGTATTTCTGGGAAGGTTTCCACGTAACTGACCAAAGGCCCCAGCGAGAAATTACCCTCTTTGTTTTGTGGTATTGGGACTGAATGTAGGGCCTTCACACTGGGCTATATCCCTACCCCTTTAAAAAAAAAAAAATTATTTTATTTTTGAGACAGGATTTTGCTAAATTGCCCAGGCTGGGCTCAAACTTGTGATCCTCCTACCTCAGCCTCCCAGAGTGCTGGGATTACAGGTGTGGGCCACTGCGCATGGCAAGAAATTACCCTCTTGCAGCACCTGAATAAAACTACACTGCCCAGAGACAGATGCTCAGGTATTAACAGATGTGCCTCAAGCCTTTTTTTTTT